>JAADXI010000850.1:0-13924 GCA_023337615.1 Pythium brachiatum | reverse complement strand
TTGTCCACTTGGGGCGTGAGCTGTTGAGTGGTGGAGAATCCTCAGCCACGAATGTCGAAGATCGTGCCCCTTCCGTGGTTGACATCGCTCCACATGCAACGCTTCTGGTCGCAGAACAACAGGCGCAGTTGGCAACTGAGAATCGGATTGAGACACTACGTGTGGTCGAAGATTCTCCCGACATGGAGCACGTAGCTGTGGTGTATCCCGGAGCAGGCATTTGCTGGATCCATCGCTCGGAGATCATTGCGCGTCGGGAGATCTGTCTGCCCAGCAGGACTTCCAATCCTAGCATCCAAAGCATGGCCCTAAGAGACGTCGGGAGCACCTCAGTTGTGGAGCTCACGCAGTTGCTCAAGCCAATCGGCTCGGGTCTGCAGACGCTGACAATCGATGGGGACAACGACGACAGCGAAGTCAACCTCGACGACAATTTCTTCACTCGATTGTTCGCTGCTTGCCCCGGGCTTCGTCGGCTCAATCTCATCGATGTGAACGTCACGAATTTCAAGTGGTTGGGGACCCACGGTACGAATCTCGAGTCCCTATTGTTGAACGGAGTGGAATCTCAGCAGCGAGATGGATACAAGCGGATGCTGAAGATTGCCGGCTCCTCGGCAACGCATCTTCACCAGCTCCACATCCACAACACAGCTGATCACCTTGACAAAATGATGGGTGATATCATGCGCGCGCTCAAGGCCAACGGAAAGATTGAGCGTCTGCTTCTAACCGTGGACTCCAGTGCACCTGAAATACAAGCTCTCGTGGCCAAGGCCGAACCATTCCAAGCATTCCACAACATGATACTCGCTGGTCAAGCCGCTCCGTTCCCACTGACCCAGAAACTCGCGTTCCTCAGCGCTCTTTCTAACGCGCGTTTCTTCCAGCCACACGAAGACAAGCATGCCATGTTGCCGAAGAGTGAACCGGGAGCCACGGCTCAGCTTGATGCTGTTGTCATTTCGACGATTTTCCAATTTGCAGCTCCACGCAAGCGACGAATGTGTGGATTTTTCTCGACCAACACAGACTTTTGCCTGGACGACGATGCGTGAAGAGCACAGTGCCGCCGTTTTTCAAATATTTCACCACGCCAATCCGTCATGAAGACTTGACACGCAAGCCACATGGTGGCCCAGATAGTGACCCACATGTGTCCCAAACTCAGACGATCATCTGATACCAATCTGAGTCGTATCTGAGACCGAGGTCCACAGGCCGTCGACGCCTGTGCTGCTGCGGATGCTGGAGCCGTGGCTCGCACACGCGCGTGAATGTGTGGGTATCACGTTCGACCTGCTCGCACACTCGAGTACAGTGGCCGATAATCTCTGGATCAGCTGGAGTCTGCGCACCGACGGCGTTGTCACGGTCGAAGAGGTCGAAGCCATGGAGCTGCTGGAACTGTTCGCGCGCGTGGACTACGAAACGGCGTGGAAGACGCTGCTGGAGATGGCCAACAATGTGGTGTTCGTCGATCAAGTCTTGGACGCCGCTGCGGCCGGTCGGGTGTGTGTATCCTCGCTATGAGGTCTTCGGTTTACACTGTGCATTCAACAACTCCACGTTCAGGCAAACGATACGGTGGCTACTGTTCACGATCGACCCAGAAGAGTACTCTCCGACGTTTTACGCTGTGCGTCAGATGCTGCTGCAGTGCTGGGCGGATCGTCACCACCAAGGACGCGTGGCTCCCTTCACGCGAGGTCTCGGCGATCGGATCCAACTCAAACTCTGTGTGGATTTGGAATCAGTCACGAAAGGCGAGGCTACACGCATGCTTGAGGAAATCGCCACGGTTGCAAGGCTCCTTCGGTATCCATCTCGGCTGGAACTGTACAGTGTCTGGCAGGAATCGTGGGGTCGCCACGTAGCAAAAGCCGGCGAAGCCTTCGCCGTGGAGTCGATCTATCTCGTCCAAGACATGGCCGAGGCCACAGATGCGATGCTAGGTTCCATCCAAGGTATCGGGGAGAAGTACGGCGTTCGGATGGAAGGAATTGAATTGGGTGCATTAGCGGGAGAGGCGTTGCCGCAGATTACTCGAGACTTCTTCAAGAGCGTGTTGCTCAGCGAGACTGACGTGAACACACTGAGTCGCCTCCTGTTGTGTACTGGCATGGCGCTCCGCGAGTTTTGCCCGGCCTGCTCAGCGATTGTAACCAGCCCGAGTATCCAAGACCTCGACTTGGATCTACCAGACGAGGACCAAGACCACAGCCTCTTCTGGCTGTGGATCTACTCGGTGTTCAGTGCCGAGGCCACCCATACAATCAAGCACGTCGACCTCAACGTCAGTGATCTGAAGCGCGCGGACGTGCAGTATTTCAAGCAAGTTCTAAATGAGCAGGACCCACTTGTCCACTTGGGGCATGTACCGTTGCGTGGATCGTCTGCAAGGAATGCCGATCGTGCTTCCTCGGTCGTGGAAATAGTGCCAAGGGCATCGCTTCTGAAAGAGCAGACGGAGTTGAAAACAGAGCACCGAACCGAAACGCTACGTGTGGTTCACGATTCTCCTGGCTTAGAGCACGTGGCTGTGGTGTATCCCGGTGCGGGTATCTGCTGGATACATCGCTCTGAAATCATCGCGCGTCGGGAGATCTCCCTGCCGAACACGACTTCAATCCACAGCCTTCAGTACTTGACTCTAAGTGGTGTCAGTAGCACTTCAGTCGCACAGCTCACGCGACTTCTCAAACCAATCGCATCGGGGCTTCAGACTCTATGTATCACGGGCGACGCGGAAGATATGGAACTCAAGCTCGACGGCAGGTTCTTTTCTCGACTGTTCGCCGCGTGTCCGGGGCTTCGTCGGCTCGATCTCACAGATATCAAAGTCGTAAACTTCAAGTGGCTGGAGTCCCATGGAACCACTCTCACGTCGCTATCACTGGACAGCGTCGAGTCTCAGCAGCGAGGTGGGTACAAGCAGATGCTGAAAATCGTAGGCTCCTCGGGGACGCATCTTCGTCAGCTCCACATTCGCCACACAGCCAATCACCTTGAGAAGTTGATAGATGATATCGTGCGCAGTCTCAAGACAAACGGAAATATTCAACGCCTGCTTCTCGCGGTCAACTCCGACGGGCGAGACAAACGGGTCTCGACTGCCAAAGCCCCACTCCTCGAAGCATTTCACGGAACGACACTTGCTGGACGAGCAGCTCCGTGTCTTTTGAGAAGCAAACTCGCGTTCCTTAGCGTCCTCTCCAGCGAACGCTTTCTCCCGCCACACCAAAACGAGCGTTCCGCGCGGCCCAAGATAGAACCTGCGGCCATGGTGCAGCTTGATGCTGGTGTCGATTCGATCATTTTCCTATTCGCAGCTCTGTCCAAGCGGCGAGTGTGTGGATTCTAGAGGACGAAGTTTCGCGACGGTGCGTAAACGGCACACTGCCGTCATATTCAACATTGGAAGGCAATTCTCCTCACCAAACCGTCTTGAGCAAAGGATATTCAATGAAGCCGCGCACTCGGTGCATGTTCAGTGAGATATGGTTACGATGTGGACACTCGAATCCAACCTATTCGAGTGAGAAGACTGTGTTCTCACTTACCAGATCCGCTTGTCACGCACAAACGCGCACACACGGCGCTTGTTGGGTGCCGCAAACGCGGCAATAATGGCAATAGCCGACGTATCCAGTTCGGGTAATGCGACGCCTCGGAGACGCTTCGTCGCTGGTTCCGGTGTGGCATCGTCATCTCGAGCATCGTGGCGAGGCTTGGACATCACGCTCAGGAAGGCGAGCTTGCAACGCAGGGAGAGCGGAGATCTCTGGACGTTGAGAGGGAAGTCGTTTCGCTTCTGGAACTCGTGGACGTATTCAGTCGTCTGCTGCTCTTCATGATCACGGATTCGAGCGGCGAGGAAGACTCGTTCGATGGTGCGGTTCATATCGAGCATATGCAGCACACTTGGGAGCACGACGTCGCCATACAAGTCGGTGGCTTGGACGTGGAGGTCTTTGAGCTGCGAGGGCGATGAAGTCTGTGCGGCAAAGAGCTGCTGATATCCGTCAGGCTGGACAATAATCAGATTGTTCAATACCAACGACTCCAGACAAACGCCGCTGGTCGACAGCCAGTCAAAGTCATTGACGATGATGTAGGCGAGGCTGAGATGGCGGAGCTGTGGACACGCCGTGAAGATGCGGTGGAGATCTGGGTCGTCGAAAGGGAAGGGGTACAAAGCGTTGATGATGAGCGAGTCAAGACTCGCGCCGGCCAACTGTAAGAAGCGCAGCAGCGCCGTGACAGAAATTCCCTCGTTGATCTGGATGGTGAGGCGGCGTATCGTATGAGCTGGTTCTTCCGGTAGCACGATTGCGCGACGCGCTATGATATTCGAGCGAGCCACCCAACACGCACCAGCTCCAGGGTACAGCACGCATACCTTCGTGGAGCTTGGCAAGTCCTCCACGACACGCAGCGTCTCGGTCATGTCGCCAGTCTGGATCGCGTCCCCGCCATCCTTGTCCAGGAAGATCGTCGTATGAGCCGCTACATCCACGACGGTCGGCTCTCGCGCGGCCTTTGTCGCGGTCGGTAGCTTGTACGGACCGTCGCGTGAGCTGGAGATGAATGCGAGAGGATCACGCGCCTTGAGCACACGCTCAAACGATCGGACATGCTCGTAGCAGAGATTGAACGCGCGGACGTGGAGCTGCTCGATGCTGTGGGCGGCCTCACGACTGAACACGGAGTAGGCAATCCACGACCAGAAGAGACGGTGGTCGGCGATGTTATCGAGCTCGTCATCGTCGTCTTCGTCGTTGATCTCTTCTTCACCTTCATCAGTATCGGGATACGTCTCCTCAAGCTCGGCGTTCTCATCTTCATGGTCGTGATCGATGCTGTCTACTTCTGCGGGAAAGAGCGTGATCGAGCGGAGACTGGGACTCGCCATGAGAGTGGAACACGCGCCTTGAAACACGGCATACTGGACGTCAGCGAACAGTGCGAGCTCCGTGAGCTGCTTGCAAGTCTCCTCGCCCAACATTGCCGCACGGAAGAAGCGCGTGGCGACTTGGCGCTCGAGCTCGCATCTTCCATACGTCGCTCTGTACATTAGCACAGCGCCCACGTGAGCGCCTGAACTGACGAGTAGATCCTGCGTCAATTGGAGCGTCTCATCCGTTGGGTAGATCGAAGCAAAGTCAACGTCGACGCTCACCACGCGAAACACGTCGCTCACAGGCACGAGTCGCCCTCTCTTGTCACGCAGTTACTACTCTGAATACTGCTCAAGACGCGACGGGTCTTGCGAAAACGCCACCATCACTGCGACTTCCGCAAGCAGCTTCTCCCCAAGCTCCCCATTGTCTTGACTACGCATGCGGCTGTGAACGTCGTTGCGGTGCCCGTACTCGTCTTCAAAGTCACACATCCTGACGTCGAGCTTGATGGGGATGAGGTTCTCCGAGCGATCGAATGGAACACCAGCGTGCTGGTCCGCCCAATGCTGCCACAGGATCTCTCGGTGCTTCTCAAACGGATCGAGAAACTCGAAGGGGCCTTTGGATTCGTTGCGCAGCACAAGCTTCTTGAATGTGTTCTGGAAGTCCTCCTTCATGAACGGCCTGTCGATCCCCGTGATCGCGAAGCGCGGATGGAACTTCTCACCAGCCGCTGCCGTGGCGTCCATCAGTACTTCGAGGTACTCTGCCTTGTCCAGGCCCTTGAGAATCGTCTCCCACGCGTCTCGGTAGTCCACACGCACGTACAGCACCATCAGCTCCATCGCTTCCACGTCGTACATGTCCAGAATAGCGTTGGAGCCCGGGGTCTTGCGCGATAGATCCCAGTAGATCCACAAATTCTTAGTGATGTCAGATGCGCGCGCGAACGTGCCAATTGGGAAGGAGACGTGGCTGCGTGCCTGCTCGATCCAAGGCCCCATACAGCGACGAATCGAGGCTCTCGCCTCTGGTGGTAGCCTGTCGTCCTCCATGCGATCCGCTGACAAATGCAAAGTGCGATAAAGTGAGTGAGGGAAGCAGCGCATCCTGGCCGTCACGTGCTGACCACTCATTTACCCACGCCTATCTTCTGTTCATCTTCCGACTATTCTACTATTCGTACTCTTCGTACTATTCCGTACTATTGCACACTATTCGCACGACTCGCATCTGGTGTCCGCATGCAGGAAACCTGACCAGCAACTATAAGGCGCTGCAGCAACTATAACGATGGGGAAACTCCACAGTCATGCAAACTCCCTCCGCCATTTTCCTCAGACTTCGCTTTCCCACTCCTTTTGAGCTTCCCTATTCGACTCTCGCTTCTTATATCGCGCGCGAAACGGGGAGCATGGGATGTTGACGATGCCTACTATAAGTCGCATCGGATACTTCAGGATCTTGAGCTTGTGCACGTAAGCTCACATGCGCTCTTCCTCCATAGACGACATCCTCGGCGCGCCAGGATGGCTCTGCGCGCTGAACTCCTTTTTCGCCTCCCGGTTCAGATGGTGCTACAAGCATTGAGCAATGCACAGCCTTCTCGGATCTGCTCACGTTTGCTGCTGGCTTCCAGAACTGGAACGCGAGTCGCGCCGGATCGACGTGCGGGATCGCGCTCTGGAGAGACCGCAGCGGCGCGAGCGCTTGGTAGATTGAGCGGAACGCGTCGTAGTCCATCGTGTAACTGACCCATAAAACAGTCGAGCGCCAAACTGAGCCGAACTGAGTCAAATAGTGAGCAAGTCGAACTGAAGCATCTTCAGTTTTCCGGCACCAGTGAAAATCCACGGAGTACAGATTTTCGTTTTGCAAGGGTATTCCATGTCGACCAATAGAGCTTTCTTACTGTGATCTAATGGCACGACACACGCGGGTCTTGTGTGGAGCAGCATAGGCGAAGATGCGGATGATCCACGCAATCTCCAGCTGTGGGAGGTTGTGTTTTGGTCGCTTCGTGGCGTTGATGCTGCTCTGGGGATGGATTCCACTAATAAACGCGAGTTTACTTCGCAGTGGGAACGGCGTTTTCTGGTCATTCAACGGAACTCCAGTGCGCTTTTCGAGCTCTCGCGCTTGGGTAGGAATGGCAACACAGTCTCCACTCTTCTTCGAGCCTAAGGAGATGAAGAAGCGTTCGAGGACGTGGTTCGTGTCCAGCATGTGTAGCATCGGCTCTTGGATCTGGTCGAAGAAAGCCTGGGTGTTACGGATATGGAGCTGCTTGGTGTTGGTGCGGCCGGCCACGATGTCTCTAAGCAGCCGTGGGTATCCGTTGGGGTACATCACACTGACGTTGTCGAGAACCAACGAGTAAAGTCTACTGCGTGACAGCCACGCGAGGACGTCGACATCGACTTGCTTGAGCTCGAGTCGATGGAGCTTCGGACAGGCCGCGAGGATGCTTTCAAACGGGGAGCTCGAGATGGAAGTTAGGTAGGTTGGGTTTCGAATCGTGAGCGTGCGAACACCACCACCTACGATCCGAACGAGACGTGCCAATGAGAACATACACGTATTCATACCAATCTCCAATTTGAGGTGGTCCAACCTGAGACTCGGCGGTGCTGCACGTGGAGGCGTTGGCAAATCGCGACGAGATAGGATCTCATCTCGATCGAGCCAGCAGAGGCCAGCACCAGGGTACACCACGCACACGTGCTGGGTATCAGGAGCATCGTGGACGACTCGCAGCGATTCAACCAGTTGGCTGGTCTTAATCGCAACGAGTTGCTCGCTTTTCTGGCCGACTTTCACTAGCAGCGCTGTCTTGGGAGGGACGTCGACGACGACGATTGGTGCACGTTCAAGCTCCTTGAATGGCGCTCGTATACGCCGCCCTAGCCACGGTCACACATACACCAGTGGATCGCGGGCCTTCCACACGCGTTCGACGATGTCAACTTCCGCAGGGTCGAGTTCGCTGGTGTCGAGGTCGAGGCGTGTGATGTTGTTCTTGGCGTCTTGGCTGAACAACGAGTACACGAGCCACGACCACCACACGCGCAAACCCGCTTGTCTACGGGGAAGCTTTGCGCGCACGAGCTCCACATTCTGCGACATCACCAACACTGAACACGCCCCTTGAACCAAATTGACGGGCATTTTCTCAGTCAACGTCACCGATAGGCTGGGACCACTGGATAGCGGGATCATGCAGCGCAGAAACTCGGCAGAGACTCGTGAAGAAATGCCGCTGGGCACTGGCCAAGGACAAATGCTCAATGTGCATACCCCAGCTCGAAGAAATGGCTTGGATTGACTGGAGCATCGCGTCCGAGACGAGCCCTTCGTCTCACCGCAGAGAGAAAGCCTTCAGAACGAACAGTTCACTTGGTTTTCCAGTCACAGGTCTATCTAGAATCTGCCGGCGACGCGGATCTTGAACGATGGCTGTCAGCGCTTCCAGAGCTTCCAGAACGGAGGCCACGGCGCAGTTATTGAGGTCGACGTGGAACTTGATTGGGATCCGTTCACTGGAGCTACGCTCAAACTGCTGACGTTTGTTGTGGTCAGCAAAGCGCTGGAGAATCTGCCTTCGCGTACGATTGTAGAAATACGAGTGGCCGCGTGGGTCGATGGGAAGCACGAGCCAATGCGCAAAGCGCTGGAACACAGATATTGAGTATTGTGGACCACAAACCGCGGATATAGACAGCCTTCTGGTCGCGACAACGCTTCTTTCACCAAGTCCCACTGCGCTTGCTGGTGCGCGAGCTCCACGATAAGCTTCCACGCGTCGCTGTACGCGTACAGATCCAGCAGCTCCATGGCCTCGATGTCCAGCATATCCACAATACCATCGCGAGGCACGTGCCACTGGATCCAGAGATCGCGCGCGATATCCGACGGAGATGCGAGCAGATCCAGAGAGACGACCACGCGGTGGCGCGCGCAGGCGATCCACTGCGCCAGCAGTAGTCGCAGCGGCGGCGGAAGGCCATCGCCTCCCGCCATTTCCCACTTGAGTGAGCTGGTGGGATCAGCAGTTCAAATGACACGCAAGCCACAGAGTGTTCTACTACATATCCCAGATTGTATTGTGGATCCCATACTGGGGCATCGAAGCGATCGATATTTTGATTGGCTGGGGGTGCGAAAATCCCACAATGGGACCCACATGTTAATGTGGGTTTTCTGATAGGTTTGTGTCCCCCTGGTCGTCAGAATTTAGTGATACAGTATCACTGATACTTCGAAGCATGCAGAGCGAGCCGGAGACGCCGCTGGGGGTTCTGCTCGCGCCGTGGGTCTCGCGTACGCGGGAGCGCGTGGAGCTTGTGGTGGATGCGTTCGCGCCTGCGCGCGACGTCGTACGCGATCTCTGGATCCAGTGGTGCGTGCCTCAGGACGGCACACTGACCATGGGACGTCGAGGCCATGGAGCTGCTGGAGCTGTACGCGCGCGTCGAGTACGAAGAAGCGTGGAAGCTTATCCTGGGACTGGTAGAACAGCGGGCGCTCCATAAGATGATCATGGAAGAATCGCTGTCGAGACCCGAGGGCCGCGTGTATCCGCGGTTTACGATCTATAACATGGAGTACTTGCATTCCGCGGGGACGTTTGAGCGGTTCGCCCACTGGTTCGTGCTGCCCATTGACCCGGATGACCACTCGCCCATGTACCAGCGAGCGTGTGATCTGTTGCAGTCGCGCTATGCCGACAACAGCGACAACTCACGCTTCCAGCGGAGCTCAAGCGAGCGGATCCAACTCAACTTCCACTTCGATCTGAACTGGTGGGGCGCCGGCAACGCGACCGGACCGATATTAGAAGACATGGCAACACTGGCAGTGATCTCTCAAGACCCGCGGCGCCGTCAGATCTTAAGTGGAGTCAGAGCCAGCGATGCCAAGCCAAGTGAAGTGTTCGTCTTGAAGGCGTGGACTCCGCGTTGGGACGCAGGAGCTGTGACGGATGCGATGCTGCGCTGCCTTGAAGCCATCTCTACGAGCTCGGTTTACACTGAGAAACTGTCACTTGGGAGTGCCCAGTTTGGACCGGAGGGGATCTCTCCTAAGACTACGGCGAAGTTCCTGCGGACGATGCTACTCTCCAACGGCTCTCCGCACCCGATAACGTCGGTGGCATTGACCACGAACTTGTCCACTGGCGTTTTCCAAGCGGCGTTGTCGGCACTGCTGCATGCACCGCACGTGGAGTTCCTGAACGTGAGGTTTCCTGTTGAAGACGCGAGCCATGAACTACTGTGGGCCTGGCTCGCCTACTTGGTGTTTAGCCGCGAAGCGACCAACAGCATCAAGCGCCTCGACCTTGACGCTGAGAGAATCGCCGTTGCACACGTCGAGAGCTTTACGCAAGTTCTTTCTGCGCGAGATCCGCTCGCTTACATATCGCACTTACGGCGAGGGCAATCGGATCTGTTTTCTCTGGAACAACGTGAGCGAGACCCGATCGTTGTTGATATCCGCCCGAAGTCCACGCTGCTTGTGAGAGTAGACGCGACTAGCGAGTATCTCACCACCATGAAGACGAGCAAGCGCGTCGAGTCACTACGGCTCGTCGATGATGAGCCTGGTCACCAGTACGTGAGTGTGGTATGCCCTGGCGTTGGTATCTGTTGGATTGATCGAGACGACGTCGTGGCTCGCCATATCCTACCCACTCCAACTCCATCAAGGCCACGCAAAGTCCAGCGACTCGGCTTCAATATCAACGAGGGCTCGCCTCTGGCGCCACTGCTTCAACTGCTCGAGCTCGTGGGCGGCAACATCCACACCCTGTCAATCCGGTGTATTCCTGGCCATCGGTTGGTCCCCAGTTCGTTTCTTCGAGAGCTGCTGCTGACCTGTCCGCATCTCCGCCGGCTCGAGCTGATGCAGATCGACGTGGTCAACTTCCAGTGGCTGCCGCCTACTGGACTCCACTCTGTGATGCTGGACAGCGTTGATCCATCAGATCCGGATCAATATCAAGGGCTACTGGGAGACATCACGTCTGGCCGGATGGATTTGAGGCAGCTCCACATCCAGAACACAAAGCAACTCTTCGATGACATCCAGGACGTGATGCTGCACATGCTTGATACCAGTCACACGCTCGAGCACTTCTTCATCTCGTTTGATACCGAGGACTTTGACGGCACAATTGCGATTCCAGCACAAGCTCAAGAGCTCGAGAAGCGCAACGGCGCTTCGCTCAACGTGCAGAAAGCGCCATTCCCACTGCAAAGCAAGCTGGCATTCATCAGCAGCACACAAGCAGAAATGAACAGCACGTGCACCGCCAAGCGACAGAGACACAACCTGCCAGAGCTGGATATTGCATTGATGGCTCACATCTTCAGTTACGCAGCTCCACACAAGACTCGCGTCTGTGGAGCTGTACCCTTCAAAGAATCGTGCTAGTTCGCGTCTCAAATCCAGTCGATGGTGCTCCATTTGCGAACGACCTACTGCGTGGGGAATGGGAGCAGTCAGAGGTTTGCACCGAGAAGTGGACCAATAATTGGACTGTGGGTGGGGGCCGCATTGGTCGTTGGTCATTTTTGGGGAGTTACGTTTGTCCCTTCGGGGACAGTATCCCGAGTTAGTTATCGAGTCCTTGAATCGGTTGTTGCATTCCTCATTATCATCTCAAAAGCGCACCGACACGATGGCGAGTCCTCCGACGTCCGTGCTGCTGCGCATGCTCGAGCCATGGCTCCTACGTGCGCGTGCTCGCATGGAGCTGTCCATCGATACGTTCGTGGAGACAGATATGTTGGCATCCTCTCCGCTTTGGATCCAGTGGAGTTTACCAGACGACGGCGCACTCGCGGTAGAAGACGTCGAAGCCATGGAGCTGCTGGAGCAGCTCGTGCGCGTGGATCGCCACGCTGGATGGAAGACGCTGTTGGAGATCACCAACAACAGTGTCCATTTGGATCGAGTGATGGAGGCTGCTACGCTGTCGTGTTCACCGCTGCTGCCGCAGTATAAGATCATCCATTTGAAGCACGCTTACACTCACTCGACTTTCGAGACAGCCTTGAGGTGGCTGCTTTTCGCAGTCGATCCGGAGGAGCACTCGCCAGCGTACTACGCAGTGCGGCAGACGTTGCTACAAAGCTGTGCAGATCGCCACCACGGAGGACGCATCGCGCCAGTCGCAAGGGAAGCAAACGACAGGATTCGACTCAAGTTTGACTTGGATCTGACAAACCTCGACCCTAAAGACGCCGAGAAAATGATGAAGAAGCTAGTCGAAGCCGCTGCACTGACGAGGCATCCGGAACGGTTAGAGTTGGGCACATCGTGGCAGCATGCGTCGGGTCGAAGCATCTCCACGCTGAGCGATGCATTCTCGTTCTGTGCCGTGGACGTCACCTTTGGCTCTGTTCTCAGCTCGACTTCTGTGCTGGATCTCACGCAACGCCTTTGCGACCAGTTGGCTGTCAACGTTGAAGTAATTGATATGAAATCCGCCGAGCTCCCAGTGGAGATGATGATCCCGTTCTTTCGAAGCATATTTGCACAGGACGCCACTGACAAGATCCCGATACAGTATGAGCTTGGCTACGACGTTGGGTTTTGGCAACTTATTGCGGCTTCCTCAACTCTCCAGATCAATCAATCTATCCAGAAGATCCGGATCAGTCTGAAGAACCATGGCAACGAGCGAGAGTTTCGATGCTGGTGGGCATGGATCGCGTACGCGATCTTCAGTGCTGAGGCCTCGGCAACTATCAAAACGGTGTGTCTCGTCATCGAAGATCTCACCCTTGAAGACGTGCTTGTCTTTGAGCAAGTGCTCGAGATGCGCGATCCGCTTGTTTACATCGCAAGCTGCCTGGACGGATCCTTCGAACTTCGGTCACCTGAGTTGTCAACCCAAGCGCCTACCGTCGTTGAGGTCCTCCCTCGCGCGCCGCTTCTCACTGGCGACGAACGAACGGAATTCTTCACCAAGAACGAGATGGAAACGCTCCGTGTGGTCGGCGACTCCCCTGACAAACAGCACGTGCGTGTGGTGTATCCAGGGGCGGGCATTTGCTGGGTACATCGCTCTCACATCATTCGCCATCGTGAGTTTACCGTCCGAAGCGCGTCTGCTGATGCTGTAAACAGCATCTGCCTCTTCATCGATGAGTCGACAGAACTGCTCGCTGTTAAACGACTGCTCAAGTCAATCGGACGCGGTATCAGACGACTCGAACTCCGTGTGTTCGAACTGATTCTGGAGAACGACTTCTTCTCGGCAGTGTTTGCAGAGTGTCCACTGCTGTGTCGTTTGGATCTTGTATCAGCGGAAGTGGCTGGTTGGCGGTGGCTCGAAACATGTGGGTCGCGTCTCCAGTCGCTTTCTTTAGGTAGCGTGGGGTCATCGAGTTTCAGGCGCTTGCTTTCCACCATCAATGCGGGATCTGGTCACCTCGTCGACCTCCATATCCAGCGAACCCACAACCAGGCCAAGGCTTTGATGTTTAACATTGAGCAGATGCTGGACCGTAACAGCACCATTGAACGCATGTTCCTCTCAGTAAACGGCGGCAAATCCGACATTCAGCTCGTGAAGACACTCACTGACCGACTCAGCAAGCACAGTGGCAAGACGTTTGGTGTCCAACGAATGCCACTGCCGTTGAGAAGCAAAATAGCGTTTCTGAGCGTTGTTTCGCGCCCTCAGACTGCTTCCCACGTAGTTCAACCCGTCCGAAACAAAGTCACGGAAGCCGGAGCCGAGCTTGACGCCGTGTTGACTGCGATGATCTTTGCGTTTGCCGCGCCGTGCAAGCAGCGTGTGTGTGGCTTCGTACCCTTCGTTCAGGCCTACGACATTAACGAGGGATATAGCGAGTCCAGCGACGACAGCGACAACAGCGACTCGAGCTCCTCCAGCGACGATTAGTGTAATGGAGACAACTGCGATGTAACGGCGTTCACAATGGGACAGGCATCTGGATATTGAGTCGCCATTTAATATGCATAACGTTTATGTGGGTTTTCTCCATGCT
>JAADXI010000849.1:0-13949 GCA_023337615.1 Pythium brachiatum | reverse complement strand
CAGCTTTGGAGAGGTTGGCGTTCGCACTCGCGTGCCGGAACAGGTGCGGGAACTTTTTGACCGCCGCAGCCCGGAAGAACTTCATGCCATTCTTGTCGGCCTCGACTATCCAGCGGACCACTCGCGCACGGGCGGCGAGAGTCGACACGGCTTGGAGGCGACATTGCTCTCGCGGAGCCGCAATCGCCTCAGCGGCAATGGCCAGCTACACACCAAATGCAGCGAGAATGGGGGAAGAGGGATCTGAGATTTCGCAAATATGCAAAAATTCCTTGAGCACTTTCCAGTTGATCGGCGACCCAGGTTTCTGAAGAAAGAGCTTGCTGTGGTGAAGTGCGAGCGTTTTTCCAGCCAACTGCGATCGACGTAATCGACGAGTGTGGTTGTCGACTACGTGTGGAAATAAGTGCGATCACCGGAATTGGCTCAAGGCTCAAGGTTCAAGAAGCGAGAGCGCGTCTGGGACACCATGTGGGGGTGGCCCAGAAGTAGGAGTTTCAGATCTTTGCATATTTTAGGACATCCTCTAATTTCTACTACCCTTACAACACGATCACTGTAATTGGCCTGGCGGCTTTGCTAAGGGCTTGTTGCGGTGGAGTGCTGTGTGAGTGGTGCTTACAAGCCAAGTTCCTTTCAAGTGCAATCAGCGTAATTCGCATGGGAAGGTGGGCATCGAAGTGTTTTCCTAAAGACCAAGAATCTCGAGCCAGGACCCACTCAATTGCGATCAACGTAATCCGCAAGGGGTGGTGAATATCGCGCTCGCTGTCCAGAACTAGGACGCTTACCTTCGAGCTTGTGAGGAGCTTGATTGAAGGCCTCTTCGGTACCAACCTCTGATTCAAACAGCCTAAGAAATACGAAGAGTTGTTACAAGAGCCAACCTCAATAGTTGATCGACTGCAGCACGACAAGGCCACTCCACTACACCGGAGTGGATTTTTGCCGTAGCTACACGCAGTCGGTCGGCACCATACCACTCGTCTGCTCTCTCCAATGCTAAGCCAACTTGTAGTGGACGTCCCGGCAGCTGCTTGGCAGGCGGAGCTGACAGCAACTTCGTGAGGTCGACATCCTTGAGAAGCGCAATTGCAGCAACGACATGACTACACACCCAGTCCGTCGTGTAGTGCATCTTGCAGTCGCACTTGTACTTTTGCCGAACTTCCTGGATCTATTCAAGCAATCAGTGTGAGCATCAACCAATAGTCGAACAGCATATCGAAACAGAGCACTCACCTCCTCGATCGTCCACAGCGGTGATGTCATGACGTGTGAGATGGTCGCCGTCAAGTCCAGCGCCGTGACTTGGTGCACTGAGAGATACCGAACGGCGATGTCCTCGGGCCGCGCATCTCCGTCAAGATAGCCTTCTAAAGCCAGGAGATAGCGTTTCGCTCGAGCAGCATTCACTTTCATGCCTTGAAGGCCTGCATTACCGTACATGTAGTCGCGCGCGTTAAACAGGACTGAGACGACGGCGCCGGACGGGCCCTTGCCAAGACGGTGGTTCACTCCCATCTTGAGGTCTCTCGCAATCTGTACCATCTCGACTGGCACTGGACCTTCGCAGAAGTGACGCTGGATACGCAAAGGCTCGACTGGGACGAGTATAGTAGGCAGCGTATTGTTGAGCACGACGGTCGTCGCCGCCCGGAGAGTCTGAACAGACGTTTCCTTCGCAGCTCGGTGAAAATTCTCGATGGGATTCTGGTTTGGTAGCACAACGGGACAGTCGCTGCAAGCAGCAAACCAGTGACCCCATGGTTCGCTCAGGTACTGCTCCTTCGCCCACGCAGCGTAGTTGTCGTAGCCCCTGTCACACCAACCGCTCACAAACAGCTCACTAAGCACACGAAACTGTTTCTCCGTCCTTGCCATGTGTAGATCCTGCAGGTTGCTCTTCGCGATATTCGTGTACAGATCAGTGCACTGCATTTCACGACTCTTCGCCCCTATGAGAAAAGTGTGGCCAACAACTGAGAAAGTAGATATCTGGCCAGACAATTCGATTAGCAGCGGAGATGGCTGGGGCATGGTCTCCAGAACCGAATCGCGCCTTAAGGTCGATCTTGAAGAAGGAGATAACTGACTGTCTTGTGGTTCGAAATAGCAATGCGTACGCCTCCGTCGACTCTGTTCTCACAAAGATGAATGCCCACGTCTCGTAGCGCCGTGAATACTCGTCGCGTTCACGGTGAGCACCATAGCTGCCTAATGATGACAGCACCCAGCCTTCAATGGAAATCTTGTACGTTCCGTCGGAGACGACGAGCAGATCATCACCTTGGCCCTCGGATGCAGCAACAGCGTTCCTCAGCACGCAGCACGAACTGAACACTACGCCAAACGAAGGTGTGACGGTGCCATTATCGAGCTTGACGTCGTGAGAGAAGCAAGACAGCACCAGGAGCTCGTCCTTGAAGTGGGGGAGCGTTGCTCCAAAAATGGCGAAGTCATCGGCGTCCTTGTATATTCCCATTGGCCCGAAAAACGTTTCCGCGTCCTTGCAAAAATGATCAGCTGCCCAGACTGGGAGTTGAGCGAGGTTTTTAATCTCCCAAGGTGTTCCTCCCACAACCGACTTCATGATTTTCAGATGCTGCTTCCGATACTTGAGCTGGGCTCGCCTGGGGAGGAGCGCGTCCATGGCTTCGTCACCGCCGTACTTCAGCTTCAGCTTCTACAACAGCGTCGTAGGGCCGGCTCCACCAGTGAGGCCTGAATCGAGCTCAGCAGAGAATCGTATTGCCATACCGTTCTTGGCGCGTGTCTTGACGGCACCGGTGTGCTTTCCCTTTGCGTGGACCGTCACGGTTCCAGCGCGGTTCGTGACGTAGAGGAAGTACGAACATTCTGCGTGGGAAACGCACACAAATACCCTCCGCCAAAAACGCGTAGGCTTGTAGGCGGAGTTGTGGTGGACGCCGAACTCGTAGATGGTTGATGTGTGAACGTACTGCTCGGCGGCTGAAAACGCGTAGAATTACGCGACCAGCTTGAGGCCGTCTTCGGAGTTGTCGAGCACCGGAGCTTCGTGGACTGGAACGCACGCACCATCATAATCGTCGCTCGCGTCACTGTCACTGCCAACGTCGATACCATGGAGCTCCGCGAACGCGCTCCAAGAACCATCCGACGTGGATGCCATATTCCGTGATTCCACTAAAAGTCACGTTTGTGATTTCGATCACTTTCGCCAACCCAGTCGCCTCTCCGTCGACGCCACGCCAGACAGTTCACCAGCGTGGTGCACACCATTCATGAGTGAACGTGGTCCACACCATAGATGTGGTGCCCTCCCTGAGCGTGCCTCCTAAAAAAAATCCCTCTCACTTCCGATGAAGATATATAGCTGGTGGGAGGTTCTGAGAATCAGAGCATAGGTACTGGATTATAGACATGGGTCTGGAAGGTCTTTACCGCAATCAGCTGAGTCTTCACATCGCCGGCAACTGTGAGTTGAATGTAAGTTTTCAGACTCGAGTGTGATGCGCTGTGCTCACACTTACGCCAGGTGCAGTGTAGTGAGCTTGACTTGTGTTCACTATAGGCTTTTGAAACGCCTTGCAATTAGAGAAAGTGTGAACGGGCCTCCTCACGGTATGCCCTTATTGGCTGAAAGATCGCTGTAGCTGCCGCACCGTTGACTCTCTGTGCTGATGGTTCTTGCTCCCACGAAGCGTGATCACTACTGTCGTGGCCTCCGACGCGTTAGTCGCTCGTACACCACTTGCCGTGAGCACCTCCACGTCTCGGACTTCCAGTGCGTAGCGATGGCGGCCACCGTTCACGCCCAAGTACTCGGAGCTTCTCAACATAAAGAAGTAGCCCAGCAGCGCAGCCCCAAGAATGAAAAGCTGCTGGGGTGATTAATGTCGACATGATCGCAGAGCCACGCGAGCATTGACGGCATGAACGGAGCTCGTAGACTCGAGCTTCCCGCGAAGCGACGTATGCCAGCCATTACGACCTTGCGACTGGCAGCGAGCGGTGGGGTGAAGACGGCGTAGACGCGATGATGTCACTTGATGTGGCTAAGCTTGGCGAGAACGAACGTCGTCAGTGACCTTGGCGGTGGCGGCTCGCTGCGTCCGTCGCCAGAGGGCGGTCTCGCGCTGGAATAATGGCTTTGCCGGCCGGATACACAAGCACACGTGACGTAGGCTTCCCATGAGCTTCGATAGCGTTAACCATGTAGTCGTCGATGCCTTGAGCAGATCCTGGACGCGACCGAGAGCCTTACTGATCTTCTCCACCGGCATCGAGACAGTCATCGACTCCGTGTTCCACTCGAGAGCGAGAGCGACCAGTTTCGGAGACCACAACGTGAACTTCTTCTCGTTGATGGCCGTGGGCCCAGGACAGCGACCATGGCGAGCCGCAGCGCGATATCTAGGCTTGTCAAACCGGTTGAAAGTTTCAAACCGGTTTGGGATATCGTCAAACCGGTTTGAGTCGACTTGAAGTGGGAAGCGAGTCAACTGTGAGTCAGCTGGCTTCCAACTTGCGTGCCCGTGATATCAAGGTGATCCCATTGCAGCAAGAGACGCAAGAAAACCCCCAATATCCGAACGAAAACAAAAGGGTATTTGTTGTTTTGTGTATATCGTCGGTGCTCGATATTTTTGAACTCATTGCGATAGACAGGTATCATTTCTACCTCATATTATATACATCGAACCGTTTGGCTGCACTTTCTCCGGAGTGGCCATGGGTACCTGTCCAGGTTAGACATAACTTCACTAACAACGCATTTCACCGACGCTCCCTGCGTTCGCCTGGT
The DNA here is from genome assembly GCA_023337615.1 of Pythium brachiatum. Taxonomy (NCBI): domain Eukaryota; phylum Oomycota; class Peronosporomycetes; order Pythiales; family Pythiaceae; genus Pythium; species Pythium brachiatum. The sequence continues at coordinate 9,160 of JAADXI010000849.1, read as the reverse complement.
GATCGCAATGCAAGAGGAAGAGGATGCAGTGGAGATCGACGCCATGGTCGACTACAATGGCCCTCCCAGCCCAGTAGCCGCCGCTGAAACAAGTGACAGCCTTGATCCGTCAGCCGCGGCTGACGCTGCCCCCATCAACACCACCAGCCCAAGCAGTAGCAGCAGCCATGCCCTCGGCCCTCGCACCACGAGCAGTATGAGTACAGGGAGCCGTCGCACATCGCCTGTGTACAGATACGTGGTGCTCCGCGCTGGCGTCGACGGTGACGATAAGTGGATATGCACCGTGTGCGAAGCGTCTGAGCACCTGAAGGCATGGTCTCCACCGGCGAACACAACGAATTTCAAGAATCATATCCAGCGATACCATGCTGTCGAGTACGCAGTCATTGCGCCACTCATCGACGCGCCATCTCGTGAACCCGTTGATCAACTCGCTGTTCCTGAGTTCGGAAAACAAGACCAAGACAGGGCTACAGTGAAGCTTGCTCAATGGCTCGTTGCGGACTCGCACGCGTTTGCTCTCGTTGGCCAGAAGGGCTTTATCGCGTTTTGCCGTGTTCTGCAGCCAAAGTACACTGTGCCAACGAGACAAACCATTCGATCGCATATCCTCAAGATGTGGGGATCGACTAAGCTTCGCGTACGAGCCCAAATACAATTGGACCTCCGGGGACGCAGCCGAGTCAGCATCACAACCGACATGTGGACGTCGACAGCGCAGCGTGGATACATGGTCGTGACACTCCAATACATCGACAACAACTGGATTCTCAAATCAGTCATCCTCGCGTTTGTTCGCGTCCTCTACCCGCACTCCGGAGGCCGTTTGGCAAAGGCGATGGTGGCGTCGATCGACGAGCTCGACAGTGAGATTGTGAAGATACTGTGGACCGTCACAGCTGACAACGCATCTAACAATCCGGTCATGGTGCGATCGCTGAACACTGAGGTCTACGGCCGTGTGCTCGCCAGTGAGGCTCCTCACCCGCTCTCGGAGTTGGCAACGCTGGAGCGTTCCCCCATCGTGCATCACCGGTGTTTGGCGCACGTGCTGCAATTGGCAGTAAAGGAAGGCCTGAAACAGTGCTAGGACATCAATGTCGCGCTAGGTGGCCTTCGATCCATGGTCAAGAAGATCAAAGAGTCCCCGAAACTGTTTGAAAAATATGAGGTGGTCTGCAAATCCCGCGGGCTAGAGAAGCCGACAAAGTTCAAGATTGACGTCGAAACAAGATGGAACTCCACCTACGATATGATTTCCCACCTTCTTGCGTCAAGACCGATGCTCGAAGATCTTCTCTTTCGAATCGAGAATAACCACGCCGGCTTCACTGACTTGGCTGTTGATGCCGCGTCGTTTATCAAGATTGCGGACGATGCCTGGGACGCCGCAACGCTCTACTATGAGTTTCTCAAACCGTTCAAGGAGGCAAACGAGATGCTCAGTGGGTCCACGTACCCAACACTCGGTGTGGTGCCGTTGATGTACGGCAGTCTTCAGATGCATGTCGCCCAAAATCTTCGCGAGGCAACGGCCGTACTTGCACGACTCCAAGCTGCACGGGGTGTGGTTCACCCGTCGACAATCGTGTCGACATCATTGGATGCCCAAGAGGATCATGTGGTGGGAGTGGCAGCACTGAGCCAACCGATCGATGAAGCAATCGATGCACCACCAACGGAGGCCACGCAAGTGGAGAAGACTATCCAAATGGCGGTCAATTTTTTCACAGGCTCGAAGACCAAATTGAGTGCTTACGAAGACGACGCAGTTTCTCGCGAGGCACGAATCGCGTGCGGACTAGATCCACGCTACAAAACCTTTGCGGGTGACGCAACACGCCAGCTCATCATCGACGAGTTTTACGACGTCTACAAGACACGCTTCGATAGTGAGCAACGTCGTCACGAAGGTCCTGGCCATGGGAGAGAGCTGATGTCTCCTCCAAGCAAGTTTCCGAAGCTCATGGAGATCATGATGGCACGCGCTGGTGTTACACGCAGCCGGCGCACAAGGACTTCGATCGAGCGTGAAGTCGAAGACTGGTTCGGATGCTCAAGTATGGTGTTTGGCGACAACAGCACCAAAGTCTGTGAGTGGTTCAAAACGAACGAAGACGACTTCCCTCGTCTGAGCATGATGGCAATAGATTTTCTCGCTGTGCCAGCCACTTCTGTGCCGTCTGAAGTTGCATTCTCCAAGGCTGGGATAAACGTGAGCAAGCGTCGATCGCGCCTTAGTGATTCGTCCGTACGATCTATCTCCGAGATGCAATCTTTTATGACCTTTTTGGGCCGTGACAATGTCGCGTGATAGGATTTGGACGAGCTGGCTGTATCACCACACTGCTTATTGGATTAAATACATGTTCTTCTGCTGAAAAGTTATGGCTTCATCGCCAAAAGCGACCGTCGTCAGATCCGTGTACCCGTCTTCTTCCCGTACATTTGATGATCGCCTGTGTCGGATATTGTGACGTTGGCCGTATCGTGTGCGCTGCGGATCTGGTCTACGAGGTGCGTCAGTGTGCTGAACGACTCGCGTGGGTTCTTGAGGAACGTTGCCAGTCCGCGCTTGCGCTTGACCGTGCCATTGCGACTCAGCAGCATCTACACATACAACCAATCGTACTGCAGCACTAGCTCCATCGGCGCTGTCTCCTCACGCAGCGTCTTCACTGTCGCCGTCATTCGTTGATCCAGTCGCTCCATTCTATCCGCGATCTCTTCCGTTCTCCCGCCGCATCACTTGGCCGTCGGATGCGGTCCTTGGACTCGTTCTCGATGAGCTGACGCTCTTCGATCGGGTTCTTCTTGTGTCCACGCGAGTTGCCGATAGTGTACGACTGTGACGAGTCTTCCGAGATCATCGTCTCGAGTAGGTTGTTGCGGTCGTTGGAGGCGTCCGGCGCAAGCTCGCGACCAGCCTTTGTCATATACGACGTGCAGACCCTCAACTCGCGGATCTCGTAGATAGGCGCATCCTGCGACACGACGAGCACACGACTGCACCACAAGAACGGTAGTGGTGCTTGCAGTAGATGAAGAAACCCTTGAGGCACACGACGTAGGCATTGCGGTCGCTATTCGCGATCCACACCCACTGCTCGAGGAACTTCATGCCGCTCACACGCTGGCGGTCCAGCAGCCCACGCATGCGCCGATCATATCCTGCATGATTATTCCAACACACTGCACACGATCGTCTCAATATCGCCATCGTTCTAGCTGATCGCAGCACCTTGCCCACGATCGATTGGTGGGTCTTGGACATGATCATGCCCGTCCGTGGTAAGTATCCACGCACGAAGCCGAATTCCTTGAGCAGCGGGATCTGGCTCTCCCGCTGGATCGACTCCTGCAGACAGAAACCCACGATGCTGGAGCCCGGTGTTGGCTTGTGCTTGCCGGCGTATTCGAGAAACGAAAAGTCGAGCTTGCTGGACTCGCCCTTGCCCTTGAACGCTCGCTGCTCGATGGCACAGTACGAGTAGTTGGGGCGACTCATGGTAATGGACGGCGCGAGCTCGAACAATATGAGACCGTGAGGATGGCTTATCGTCTTGCGTTATTCATTGCCGTGCAATCGTCAGCAGCACTTCATCGGACGATAACCGAGCATTTGGTGAGCGTTGACTCAACGCCGTTGACAAGTTGCAGCACCGCACTGTGCAGGAACAGTTGTGCGTTGATATGTATCAGGTAAGAGCTGATAAGAACAGCGATCTCCAGGATCCGTCTTGCGATGGCGTCCACGTGCACGTCCTACAGCGGAAGAATGCCTTCAGATAGCCAGAAGAGAAGAAGACCAAGCAAACATCTCCACAGAGCCTCATAAAACCAATCCCTCTCACCACAAACAACAGACTCGCAAACTGAACACTGCCAGTATGAGCCAAGACGACTCTGCTTCGAGCACGGTCCCGTCGACAGGAGTGGTCACCACAGTGGCCATGCCTTGTCACACCACTGGTGGCGTGTTTGACTCTGCTGAAGATGCAGCGGCTGCCGTGGACACGTTCGCTGCTCCACACGGCGTGGTCATCAGGCGGTCTAGAACGGTCAACGACCAGCCGGTCAACGTCGTACTTGCCTGTGATCGCCATGGTACGCTCTGCAACACCCGAAAGCTTACAGAAGTGACACGAAAAAAGGAGTTTGCGCGCTCTCGAAAGTGCGACTGCCCCATGGAGGTGCTTCTGAAGCCAGTACCTGATATGGAAGGGAAGTGGACAGTGTGTGACAATGGTTAAGAAACTCGGCACAACTACAATCCATCAAGCAAGCCGTCGTCGCACCCTACACGGCGACGCAAAGAGCGAACACCAGCGATTTTCGAGGCAATCAACAACGGCAACACCGCGGGCGAGAGAGCTGCAGTGACATTAGCGACGATACGGCGCAACCAGCCAGGGATTCAAATGACGGCCAGAGATGTGTACAACGTACGGCAGCGAAATCGCACTACTGTACTCAGTGGCCAGTCGCCAATCGAACACTTGCTCTCCGCAATGACGACTTGTATTTTTCTGATCATCGCGTCGACGACGGAGGTCACCTCGACCACCTGTTTGTTGCGTACCGACCGGCCGTGAGAATCTTCAAAGCCAACTGCGATGTCATTGTCATGGACTGTACTTACGAAACGAATCGTTTTGGACTCCTGCTACTCAACATCATCGGCTGCACGGGTATGAATTCGACTATTCACTTGACTCAGTGTTATCTACGGAGAGAGCGGGGAGACAATTTCGATTGGGATCTTGCTTGTCTGCGCCGTCTCTTCGCAGATGAAGAAATTCCAGTTCTGCAATTGATCCTGACAAATCGAGATGAGGCTCTACAATGAAAAAGTGGCTGTGTAATTCGACCGCTGACCTCCTCACAATTCACGACCGTATGACAGTTTGGCGGGAAGATTCTGTGGAGAAGCACCAACAAGCCGTGGCGGACAGCGAACGCCTCCATTCTTTTCGGAAGCCACTGTACGCTGGAGTGGTCAAGATCATCCACAACCACGCACTGAAGATGTGCCACACGCTACTCGAGATGGATCCATCAGTGCGCCCGTGTACGGGTGAGTACCACCACACACACGGTCTCCCATGCATTCACGAGCTCCACGGCCGTAGGGCACGCAATGAATCGCTATTACCGGCACAATTTCATGCCCCCTGGTGGATTGATCGCAACCTGGCCCCTGCCTCCATACCTCCACGTGTACTCGAGCTACGAACGATTGCAGATATTCGAGCCATTCGAGCTCGTGAGTGCCTTGAAGCACGTAGACAATCACAAGGATCTCGCAGAGGGAGACGTAGAGGTGGACCACGAGGCAATAGACGTGAGCCGTCAGCCTTCGAGATCTCCGACGCGACACCACCCCAACCCCCTCAACAATCGATCGCCGTCAGTGTAGGAGAAGTTGACGATAGTACTGGCCTTTCGTCGGTTTGGCTTTGAGGACAGAAAGCTCAGTTTGACCCTGCATCTTGCACTTGTATTTGATGCTCATCGTGGATCTTACTACCTGTATTCTATTGGCTAATACTGTGGTGTGACCCTTCTGCAGCGTGTCGGAGAGATTGTTAGGGAGTCCGAATCACCCCCAAGACTTGCAGCTTCTTGCCAGCAGAAAGCGGTCGATCCAGACAAAACTAAGTGGGTAAGATCGCATTTTTATAAGCCTGAGCAGCGAGGCCGTCTCTAGAAGGCCGGACTATTCAAGAAGGATCGGGCAAATTATTGGACTCAACAAATAGTGACTATTCACGACGACGGAGTATTTGTGGAAGGAGTACCTGCCAGAATGTGCTGTGTATGTCATTTTAGCGCAGTCATGATGATTAGCGCTGGTTGCATGTGCTGCAGTAGCTCGATACACTGAGCAAACACACGATATACCGGTAGCCGAAGCCCACTGGTGGTAACATTAGTGGTTGGATGATGCGTTTGTTGAGGCCCGGCTGTGAGTTCCGAACACCGTTACGTTATATACCAAATGACACCCGGGTTATGTTTTTCGTTGAGTCAGCCCGGTGTCATTTTCTCATTTCCGGGTCTTTTCGAGGTGTCAGTTTTTCAGATTCGTGGCACTTTTTTGACACCCAGGTGTCATTTATACGTCGGGGGAGGCGCCGTATTTCGCCCAAATACCCCATCGGCTCAGCCACGGCAGCCAATCACCGATGTTTTCTAGCTAACACGATGTTATGATTCCTCCACGTTCCTAACTGAACGAGATATCAACAACGGAAACACATTCTCAGACTTTTGTGGGATATAACGGGTTAAACAACGGGCTGTGGAGGGAGGACAAGCGTCCCACAAAAGTCGTCCAACCAAACTGCTGCACTGATCTGAGAGCTGCAGAATGCGGAGACTACGACAGTCTCCGTCGCAGAGCGACCTCATCACTAATAATGCTATGCCACAGCGGCTGTATGCCATCGAGAACTTGCTGCTGCCACACGGAGGAGAGCTTTTTGTGACGTTGCCGACAGCTTCAAGCTGCCGGCCCGTAGGTGGAAGCGCGGTGATCGTCAACGTCGATGGGTTCACTTCCGGCGCGGGTAGTCTGGGTGGCGGCCACGAGCATGGTCACGGCGGTTACCTTTTTTTCGGGTCGTATACGGGTCTGATCAGGTTTTGGGTCAGGTCTGATAATTTTGTCGGTCGGAATTCGGGTCAGACGAAATATCCGTTTTGGGTGGTTTCAATATGGGATGATGATCCAGAATTCTATGAGATATCCATGATACCCCAAGTGCAGAGGAGAGGAAGGATTCTCAGCTCGATCGCATCCGATGGAGGAAGCGCTGGCACTCGCAAGCGTATACGGGAGAGTGAATCTTTTGAGGGGACGGACAGCGTCAGTTTCGAAACGATGATCGAGTCGATCTCCTTCGCAGCTTCTGCTTCATGATGCGATTGGGCAAGTGACAGAAAAGTGAAACTAAGAGCGAGTGAATGTAGTCTCTAACTATATGTGAGCATACTTACCTCACAAAGCTACAGTCTTGCACCGTCGCAAGGAATGCGATATGAGAAGGAGCTCATTGAGAAAAGATCACGCTCATGTGGAATACGGTGAAATGGACGCGAAGGCGACTGTTCGTATTCACTAGGCTAGCACATGATGGTGCTACGAAAGGATACTCAGCCCCCACGCCTTGCCAGACGATGGCATTTTGCCGTACTCACTTTCAATCCCACCGCCTACGATGGAAGCCCCACTCACCAACCAAGCCGTGCAGCACCCCAACTGCCGGTCGGGCACCCCCAACTACCATAGTGACACAGGCCATTGAAGTGTATGTCCCTGCCCTTCCGTTGGTTTTGAAATCTCAAAAGCGATGGCGGTGGTGTCGCGAGCGCGGCTGGAGAAGCTTCTCAACAGCACCAAGGACGGCGCTCTCTACGACAAGTGGAATGGCATTCGCGCGGGGGTGATGGCGACCGCTGGGTTCTACCCGAACTATCTGACGTACTACGCTGGCCAAAAGCCACACGCGCAGCACGCCCCGAACTGGGTGAATACCCGCGCGGTATTCTGTGACAATATGCGAGACTGCAAGAAAGAGTGGTGGCGCATCGTGCACTGGACTTTCTGGCCTGGTCTCCCGCGCGATCGACCAAATGTTACCCATGCGCGCGGTATATTCGTATCACGCCGCATGAAAATCGTGATCGTCTATGAGCCAAGAAAGCTGAAAGCTGTCGACGTTGAGAAGGCGCGTCACCGAATGTACAACAGGCCGCACTCCGAGTTTTGCAGACGTTTTGGTGGCACATATCGGTCGTGCACGTGTTTGGCGGTCAGGCGCGATCTTGGGATTGCGAGAAACGCGTGCTGCGTTTCGGCATGTGTTGCTTGGACGACATCGTCCAGCATCTTGATGCGCATGGGACCCATAACATCGTTTGTGGACGGAAGAACTGCTGGCTCAAGGTTAGTGCTATTCTCCCATTCTACCCGCGTAGATAAACGGTAATACAGTGGTTCTTTTGGTTCGCTTCGCTGTTGGATACTCAAAGATCGTTGCAGTTGAAGTGGCTTTGGGGTCACTTCAACTGGGAAAGGGTTTTGGTCAGGTCTGGCGAATTGGTCAGAAAACGATCTGACCCGAAAGCCAGACCAGACCCGTATCCGACCCGATAAAAATTCTACCGTCACGGCGACTACGACAATGAACCAGGCAGAGAGGTCGCTGCATTGGTTCAAGATGGCGGACCGACCCTGCGAGAGAGAGCCGTAGCTCCTCGCCAGCATTCCACCCCCACCACCCTGACTAACTGGCTAGTGCTTCAAGATCGCTACGGTATGTGTTAGAGTCCTGTCAGACTGTACTGCGGCACCTGGGCATACTCGTGGACTCGTCAGCGGCGACCACCGACGACATGACATAGAATGGAAAGAGTACCCACGAATCTTGAGTACTCTTCCACTAGTTGAAACTCTACAGTGTTTGCTGCGTAGTAAGGCAAGGCTGCAGTCTCACGGATACAAGTCGGAGCTCAATGTGGGGAATGTTTTTGGACTTGGAGGTGACCATGTTCCTTTTTCTAACACTTGACTGATATTTCACCTCTCCATACCTCGCAGCCGGTGTCATTTTGGGTATCACTGGTAGTCAATACTAACACAGTTAATTTCCATTCACCTGGAGAGGTCCGGGTCTACTAAAATAAGACTGCTGTTCGCTGCATACTTTTCATCCTTTTGCACAGATTTCAGCCTGTATTTAATTTCGGAGGTAAATCTGCACACAGTTCATCCTGCTGCACTCATTCCATCCTTTTTTTGGGTACTGCACAGATTCCATTCTTTTACAGTCCGGACCGGGGATAAACCCGCTAGGGAGTTTATATACCTCTCATATGTGATGCTAGTAAGAAATGATAACCGTATTTTCGGGTGTGTATTCTGATAACCTTGATATTTTATTATATCAGTACGCGGTTTATCCCCGGTGCGGACTGTACTGCACAGAATGAATCGTGATGGATGCAAGCTTCATTCTCCGAATGTGGGCCCTGGATATCCAATTAATATGAGAGCTACTACAGCACATGGTTCCATATGACTCGAATTATACGTTGCGTCCATGACCTTGCCGTGTTTAGTCCATGGGGGTAAGATTTAAAACAGGTTTTT
>JAADXI010000848.1:0-13954 GCA_023337615.1 Pythium brachiatum | reverse complement strand
CGCGTCACGGACCTTCTGGCGCATAGCGAGGCGGTCATTCTGCGTGAACACGATGTTGCTGCGCGCGATGAACACGTTGTTGTCCATGGCGACTGTGTTCTTGTTGATCAGTCCCGTCGGGCGGTTCAGCGAGCTGTGCGACGCGATGCGGACGTCCTTGGAGTTGGCGTCCTGCATGTCCTGCGACTGCGGCATCTGCGCACCCATGACGTTAATCTTGGCGTCGTCCATGGCGTTGTTGTTCTTGTCCATCATCGTGCGGAGGTTGTTGGCGCCCATGACGTTGACGTCCGCAGCGGAACACGTGGAGGCGGCGACAGCTGCAAACGCGGCGATGACAGCAAACTTCATGGTGTCTGGGTTTGGGTGTTGGAGAGGAAGCGGAAGCTGGGAGGCTGAGGAGGCTGCTGTGGGGCTTGAGTTGCTGGCGAGAAAACGCACAATGAGCAACCGCACTCGGCTCGTGGCGCAGCAGGATCCGAGGTGGTCGCCTTTCTCAGAATCACGCCACACACCCCAGGTCCCATAGCACCTTAACGGGCGCGTTCATGACGATTCCTCGGAAACGGGATGATGGAGCTGGTCACGGACATCTTCACAAACCCCCCACGGACGGCGTAACGCCTAGAATGATTCCAAACACAGACTTCCATTATAATGATAAACCAGTCGGCCACCTCACTTGAGTCGCAGCAGCGCCCGCAGCGACTCCTGCGAGTCTTGCACGTAGGCCTTGAACACACTGCCGTGGAACGCGTCGAACAACTGCGCCTTCTGGATCTCGGCCTGCAGTGCCAAGCGGTCGATGCTCGCCATCGAATCCTGGATCACTTGTAGCTACATCAATCATCCACACACACGTGAGCATCCTGCCACTGCTACCTCGTCTCCAAACACTCGTATCAACTCACCCGCAGAGCAGAGCTCTCCACCTGCTCGATCGCTGCCCGTTGCATGCTCTCAATCTCCCTCGTCACGCTCAAGTCACAAGCCACAGCCTCTCCGCTCGCCTCCGACTCCTTGGTTTCCTCATCACTAGTTGTCTGTTGTTCTCTTGCCTCACTCTCCGCTGCCACCGTGGTGATCTCCTCCTTCATCTTCATCCAGTCGGCCTCCTCACTCGACAGCTCAGCGATCCGCGTCTCGTAAGACGCGATCAACGCGCGCAGCCGCTCGTTTTCCGGGTTCGTCACGGTCTCCACAGTCCGCGACGGCTCGTTCTCGGCCATAAACTCCGTGATCCCGCTCTTGATCGCCTCTAGACTCTTCTCCGCTGTTCAAAATCCCGAAATCAGTCTCTAAACATCCCCTAAACCAGAATATTACGATAAACGCCCACGTACTGAGCTGTAGGATGTCGGCCCGCGCGGCCGAGCGAGCAAAGTCTCTCATGGTCTTGCGCATCTCGCGCTTCACCTGGTCGCGCACAGCGTAGTAGAGCTGCAGTTGGTCGCGCGTGAGCGCGTGCTTCTCCAGCAGCGCCGTCTCGTACTTCTCCTCCTGCTCCATCGCCGCCTGGCGCTGCTGCAGACGCACGCGCTTGAGCTCACGCTCCTTCTTCTTGAGCAGCGCGGCCGTGGCATTTGACGCGTCCACAGACGCATTGGTATTGCTGTCGCTGGATGGCTTAGCGTCTTTGCGTACGCGGAAGACGAACGTGCTGCTGAGTGCGGGTGCCTGGCGAGACGCAGGCGCCGCCACCGGCTCGTCCTGCGAGCTGGCGTCGAATACGAAGCCATGGCGCTTCCTAGATACACATACATAGGCAGCGGTGAGTCGCTAGCGGCATGTAGGGCCCAGTATTATACAGATTCAACTCACTTCTTGGTGTTGGTATCATTGGTTTTGTTGGTTTTGTTGGAAATGTTGGCGTCGTCCTGGCGGCGGCGGCGGCGCTTCTCGCGGCGCACGACCAGTGGCGTGTTGGGCACGAACACGCCCATGGGTGAGATGTCCATAGTGGCGGCGGTAGAGGACGTGTGCGCGTAGCTGCTCATGGTCGCGACGGCCATGATGTCGGGAGTGCTTCAAGTGCGTCGCGCTGTCTTGTCTTGCGGTGGTGGGGTTTCTCGGAGGACCTCTCTTGAATGACCGGTTGTTGGTGTTGGCGTTTTGAGGTTTTTGTTGGCGAAACAGGCCCCCTCACACAGGAAGAACGCCAACAAAATTGAGGTTCAGCGAAGAATCCAAAAATTTAAAAACCCACCGCAGAACAAAAAGCGCGAAAATTGGTTCTCTCACTAAGTACGCATTGCGTACTTATGAGGAAAACGAACTTACCAAACCAACATGGCTACACCCAGAAAGTGCAACAAGCATTGAGAACGGCCAGCGAACAAATCGGTTGAACTTAGCCCACAGACACCCTGCATTGTCTGTCTTCTGTCTTTACTACACTATAAGTCAGTGCTGCTTCGTCGGCTCAATGGCGTTGGTGTGCGAGACGAGGACGAGGACGACGATGAGGTCTTCGCACTCGGCGTCTCTTTCCGTTGGCGCCGCATGCATTCACTGACTTTCTCGTCCATGAGCCGACCGAGTATGCCCATGAACAGCTTCTCGTCTTGTAGATTATCATCCAGTGCGTCATTCAGCATTTCGAACTCGTCCTTGTCGCCGTCACCGGCAAATGTGGAGCTCACTATTGAGGCACGGTCGTCTTCTTCCTCCTCGTAGTACTCATCGTCCGCCTCTGGTTGAAGCGGCGTATCATTCGAGGAGCTGGTCACGCCGTCAGCAGCGTGGTTGAGAGCATTCGCAGCAACTTCGTCCCACTTCACGAAACTGGATTGGTGGGCGTGAGTGGGGGCCGGCTGGGCAGGCTCTGGTTGAGGTGGGGCGAATCCGTACGAGTAGTCGTCTTCCTCATCGCTGTCGTCTGCCCACGACCACGTGCTCTTCTTTGGCCCTGCACCGCCTTCTGTGCCAAACGGCGTGAAGCTCGCCCAGAAGCCAGGTGGGGACCGAGCACCGCTGTTGCTTGGCGTCGCTCCATTAGTCGCGCTATCTCCTGGCGAGTTTTCTCGTCCCGTCGATACCGGTACGTCCGTAGATATACGAAGGTTCGCGAACCGCGAAGCGCCTTCTGATCCTACACTTGAGAAGCTTCCACGAGGTGATACCGGTGCTGATGCCGACGTGGAGCCATTCGTAGTGGTCGTCGATCCAAAGCTGTTGCCATTCATGTAGCCATTTTCATGGGGCGGCGTGCTGGCTTTCCGGTGTTTTTGCAGCAATTGAAACGCATCCAAGCACATTTTCTCCAGCGGCGACGGCGCATCCAAGTCATCTCGACACATGATCTTGGCAATATCGTACAGTGTGAGATCCGCTTTCACTCCCTTCTGCACGATCATACCAGCGATGATCATATTGCGTCGACACGCGCGTCGCAACGGGATCTTCCTCGCCAGTCGATCAGCGTCGTCCACAGGGCTCAGCGCCAACACGTACGCGCGGTCCGCAGCACTGAGAGGCTGCTGGAGCTGCGGCCAGTTGTACCAGCACCAGTCACACCACGCGATCTCCAGGAACTGGGGCAGGCAGTACCCGTGGTCGATTGGGATCAGTTCGTACTCGACTTGGGACGCTGCTGTGGGCGTCGGCGCTGTTCGACGCTTGCGCACCAGGATATTCGCATCGTTGCGGTCCGTGTTCAGCAGCCGCATATCCAGCAACACGACTTTGTGGACTTGGTGCGCGCTGAACAGATTCGGCGCGATATCACTCGCGACATCATCGTGGCGCACGAATTCCTGGAGCGATCCCATCTTGAACGGCCAGTTCGACAGCTCCTTGTACTTGAACACTGGATGCCGCGCCTCCGCGAGCGACGTCGCCGGCACGCCCGCGAAGTGTTCTTTGTCCAGCATGTACGCCGCCAGCTCACGTTCACACGCCTCTCCGGATAAAATACCACGTCGCAGTCCGCTTTGGCCCAGTTCACCAACCAACCCACGCGGGTTATTGGGTCCGAACGGCTCTTCGTCCTGCGGTTTGAAGCACCCAACGTTGCGATGCGTCGGATCCTTGAGAAAGTACGTGCCGCCCGTACCATCCATCGCTAACACTGGCGCGAGCCCCAGCGCGAGACCTTGCAGCGCCTGGTGGAGCACCTTCATGAGTGCTACAGGCAGCAAATGTGCACCAAACGGATGGATATTCACCACAGGCAGCGACTGCTGCGCTGCCAGCGCTGAGGTCTTGGTGCTGCTGGATGAAGAGCTACTCGAAGACGGCTTCGCGAGTCCATGCAGACTCGTGCTCTTGCGGAACGGCGATGCAGACGCAGAGGAGGAGGAGGCAGTCGTGGCTGCGTCGGCGCCGTAGAGAAACGCGAGGTTGTTGGCGCGGCGCGCGACAAAGTCGATGACCACGTTGTCCTGGTAGATGCCGCACTGCTGCAGGTTGTGCGCGTTCTTGAGCTCGCGGCCGTGGAAGTAGAGCTTCTGCACGTTAGACGGCACGTTGAACACCACCTGCAGCTGGTCCTTGACGTCCTTGACGCTGGCCCACGGCTTCAGGATCAGCTTCTTCTTGCGCTCGAGCGGGTCGCGGAAGTCTTTCACGTAGATGGCGATGGAGCCGTGGCCGCTCTCCAGCCATCCACCGGGGAGCGAGTTGGCGTTCATGATGGAGAACAAGGAGGAGAAAGATTTCGGTTCCGACTACAATAGGAGCGGAGAACCGAACACTGGGAGGAGAACAACGTTCTTCAACCACGGAGGAGGAAGCTGTGACACGTGGGAGTGCGTGTGGGTGTCGGACGCGCGTCAGTTGGGCGGAGGAAAGAGAGGAGAGATCACACGCTGGGGAGAACGTAAACGCACTCAACAGCCCGTGGAACGGTTCTACTCGGACAGACACAACGGCAAACGCAGAATGATCTGCACGACGTTGAGTCAGGAGGAACAACCGTCCGCGTCAGTCGGATGATGCCGCTCTGTGAACTGCTCCAACCGGAAGAGAAAACTGTGCCAGAACCGCATGCATTTTCCCACGCCCCAACGCTTCAAAAACCCAACTTTTATACCGGTGTAAATATCCAACTATCCAGATATTCCACACCAGTATGCGTTTTCACAGGGAGCTCCACCCGAAAAGCGCTTTTTCGATCGGCGGCTCTCGAAAGGACGCAGCTCCGGTCGGTATCCGCTCAAGTGTCGCTTGGGGACTGCAGAGGTCTAGAAGCCACGGCCGACGGTCGCAAGCAAAGCGAAGCAGGGCGGGAAGCTCTACGTGAGGATCGTAAATGTCGCTGTTCCAGGTACGCGAGTGGTGGGCCACCAAGAGCGAGCGCGATGAGGAGTACTCGTATGGCGCTCTAGTCGTGGGCAACGTGGACAACGACAGCGCCGGACAAGGTACGGACATGCACAGAGGATACGTGTGGAGGGTCGTGTTTAACAGCTTTGGTTATGTTGTCTATATGGTCTCAGTTAAGATCGTCACAGGCTCCCTCCACGGCACGTTGCGGGTGTACTACCCGACGCAGAACGAGTTCAAGATCGAACACTTGCTACTGGAGGAGAACCTGGGCGAGCCGATCCTCCAGATAGCGCTAGGCTACTTCATTCCGTACGTACTTGACAGGGATTATGTAGTGGGATTGTGAGTGGCAATATGACGGGAGTATTTGCCACTAGAAACCAACGTGTCTTGGCGCTCGCCGTGCTCCATCCGAGGCGGATCGCCATCTACAACGTCGAAGGCATGGGCGGCAACGGGATGTCCGCGAGCTACTTCAAAATCACGCTGCGGTACGAGCATCGACTGGGCATCGACGGCGAGCATTTCACGGCGTACAACATGATCTACGGGCCGTTCGGCAGCGTCTCGTCCAACGGCCCGCGCGCCTCTTCCGACCGAGATCATCTCTGCGTGCAGTCGCTGGATGGCCGCTTACAGTTCTTTGAGCAAGACCGCTTTGCGTTCCTGTTGCCTTTGAACAGCAGCTTCGTACCGGGAGCGATCTGCTACGCTCCTGGTATGGACGCGATCATCGCCGCGACCTCCGACCTGCAGATCGAGTGTTATCGCTACCAAGTGCTCGCGTCTGCGTCGCTCAAGAAGAAAAAGAACAGCACACTGGATGCAGAAGAAAAAGACGGCAGCGCAGCGGCTGCACCCAAGCAGATCCACTGCGACTGGAAGCTCAATTTAGGTGAGGCCGTGGTCGATATCCGTATCGGCCGGTGCTTTTACCAGGAGAACGCGACGACGTTTGACATCATCGTGCTGGGCGAGTTCACGCTGTTCTGTATCAAGCCGCACGGAGAGATCTACATGCAGAAGCGGCTCGGGTACCACCCGTCGACGTTGTGTCTCTTCCCTCGAGAACCGGGCTCCGTGAACTCCTCCAATGACAATATCCTCGTTGCGAGCCACACGAAGCTGTGGGCGGTCTACAAAGACAAGGCCCTCGCGTGGTCGGCGTGGGCTCCTAATGTGCCAGTCGCGATGCAGGTTGCGGAGTTTGGGCACATTGATGGTATGGTCGTGACGCTCGACTCGGATGGTGCACTGAGTGTTAACTACATGGGCACGGACCCACCGTCGACTGCCGTCGTAGCGACAGACGCCAAGGAAGTCAACTACGAAGAGATGGACGAGGAACACCGCCAGCTCCTGAACGTGATCCGACGCGCACAGGGCGAGCGACGCACCGAGCCGAAAGAGCGCGTGCTCGTGCGGGTCCAAGTGCCGACTGTGCTTGACGCCATCCAAGATCGAAGCGGTGGAGGGGACGACTTCGGCCGCCGGCCTGGAGGACGAGCGGTGGACCCAACATCCGCAAGAGGCGTGCAACTCACAATGCGTGTGTACCTGACGTTCACAGGCGCCACGAAAGTCTCCAACGTGACGCTATCCATCTCCACACCCGAGAACATCATCGCCAGCGAGTCATCCATTGTGATCGACTCGGTGGACGGCCGTTCGTCCACACCGCTCATTATTCCCGTCGTGCTACGGCCAAACGCGGCGGCCATGCCGTCGTCCCTAGAAGTTGTCGTCTCGGCTGCCTACACTTTGGAAACGGGCCAGCCTCGTGTCTCCCAGAGCACAGTGCGGCTACCGATGTGTATGGCCTGTCGTCTTGTGCCGCCTGTCAAGACGAGCACTTTCAAATTCACGCTGGAGACGAACCAAGGCCCCGTGGAGCTCACGAATCTCTTCGAAGAGATGTTCCACCAGCCATTTTGCACACCGGAGTGGGCCAAGCAAGTCGTGGGTGGCTCCGGCACCAACGTCATGAGCTTCCAGTACTACAACGGCGTGGAGGCCACGATCCTGGTCTCAAAGAACGCCGGACGATACCGCATCCAGTCCAACGAGCTCGAAGCGCTGTGGATGGTCTCCAGTGAACTCGTGGAGAGACTGAAAAAGTACTTTGGGCAAGCGGACGCAGCAGCGGCAGAAAGCAAAGACGCAGACGAAGGCCCAGGCCAGGGCGTGGAGATCTTCTACCAGGAGCCTCTGCCACTGGCCGACTTTTTCGGCATGATCGACCAGCACTTTGCCTGCCGGAAAGAGAAGCTGGACATCTCGGCCGAGCTCAACGACCGCGCGCACCAGTTCCGTGTGATCCAAAAGCGTTTGCTCGTGCGATACAAAGACCGGAATCCCAACTCGATCCAGTGCCTCGACGTCTTGCTCCACGGTACGTACGAGCAGCTCATCGCACTGACGCATCGCATGGAAGACGTCGACACACGCCTGGCGTTTGCGTCCAACAAGCTGAGCTGCTGCGTGTGGCTCATCCTCATGCTGATCAAGTTCCGCTTCACGCTGAATGATGAAAACGCACAGCTATTGGAGGCGTTTCTATCGCCGTGTGTCGGCGACAACGACGCTGGTGGAGCGGATGGACAAGGCTGGGAAGAGCGAACCGATGCGGCGATGACCGAGCTGCTGCGTACGCTGCTCGCGAAGCAGCCCACCCAAGCGAACGCGAAAGACCCGTCACAGAATATGCTGCTGTCCTACGATCTCGCGATGGCTGAGGACACGAAGAAGCTCAAGAAACATATCACGATCGTGTGCGACCGCCTGGGCAAGGGAGCGACGCTGACACCCGCGCCCTAGAATATTGATTAGAACATTCCGTTCATTCTAATAACGTAAATGGCAGCAAGCTGAGCTGTTCGTCTCATCCTGTCGGAGCACGAGGCTGTGGGGTCGTCAATCGCCTCAGCACGCCATTCAGCGTGACGACCGTGCGCAGTTTGGCCATGCGTAGCATCCTCTTCTTGTCCTTGAGCTTGGCTTCGTTCTGCTTGAAGATCTCCACCGGCTCGGGCAGCCCATGGGCGCGAAAGAACGCCTCCCAGTCCGCCATGGGGATCAGCAACGAGCGTCGCAGGAACGTGAGCAGTTGCTGCACTTCGGAGACAGTGATGTCCTCCCGATGGAGCAGCAGCACGAGCCGGTAGAGCTGCTCGCTCTCAAACGCGTGGCCTTCGCTGGCGACGTGGCGGATCACATCGACACAGAAGAGTTCTGCTGGGTGCAACACCGGCGACTCGCGGTTCGCGAGCATGTGCCGTAGCAGATCCGGATACCACTGGAACCGCGCTAAGCTGAGCTGCACGCTGTCCACACGAGCAGCTTCCGCAGCGGCGCGCATTTCGGAAATATCGGATTCAGCGCGTGAATCCACGTGAAGGTTCCGGAATTTCGTGCTCAGGCAGTCGCGGCGATCGTGGTCCAGCAGTGTGAGCGTCTGGGCGAGCGTCTCGGACCGCTTCAGCTTGACGTTCTCCATGGCATCCATGGTGGTTTGTAGGCGCACGACACTGTGGGCACGTGGGGACACGGGTGCGCTCGCTACCTGCGCCACGACGCGTGCAAGAGCGTCGCTGCTGACGTCGCCCAATTGAGAAACACGCGTCTCAGTACCGGCACTCGGTCCTGTGAGCACGACAGAGCCTCGCCGAGTTTGACCGCGATGGAGTTTCGGTGGAGACAGCGACGTCGGCAGTTGAGCGATGCTGCTTAATACTCTCTCAGGGGAGGACAGTGAACTCGCGTTCGCTAGGAGCAGCGAGCCCACGCGACTCTGGCGCGCCGACGACTTCCGCTGGGCGGCTGAGGGAGAGACCGGCGAAGACGGCGACTGTGGCAGTCCCATCGCGGCCATGGACGCTCGAGACGAGAGCAACATCCGCGGCGGCATGCGTTCCTCTCGGATCTTGGCCTTGAATTCGGCCAGCGTTGGCAGTTGTTTGTGTGGAGACGTCTGCGGTTCACGCGTCGTGTAAGGTAGGTACACACGATCGTGGGTCTCCCTTGGTGTACTAGTACTAGAATGCCCAGGAGGATGCAGCTTGTGATGGCTGTGGTCACTGCCGTGGTTGCCTGAGTCACCATCGTCTCCGTCGTCGCTGTCGTCGTGAGCGCTGGGGCCAAGTCTCACTGCTGGGCCGAGCTTCTTGCGCGTCTCCTGATCCACCAGGAACTTCTCCCGAGCTTCGTCGTAGTGCCGCTTCAACGCCGCAAAGTCAAAGGCCCCACCCAAAGGCACAGTATCCAGAAAGTGCTGGCCGTTGCGTGCGAGTCGCAGCCGTGAGACTCCGTCCTGGACGGCTCCTCGAAGCATATAGACCGAGGTGTCGCCGTGCTCGACGTGATACCGCGGAGATTGAGAGGGTGGCGACGCGCTTAATCCATTATCGTGATGCTGGTGCTGGTAGTGTTGTTGCTGTAAGCGGAGCAGCGCCGCGTGGACGTCCTCGTCATCGCGGCTTTGGTCTCCGTAACGTCCATCGCCGTCTCCATCTCCGTCCCCAACTCGCGTGATAGTGATCGGGTTCTTGCGCCGCAATCCACGCACTTTCGTAGGCGAGTACTGCGCGATACTCTCCTGAAGCCTCACCATGAGCTTGGCCTGGCGATCTTCCGACGACCGCTTGGACAAATTGCGTGGAAACATTTCGAGCACAGTGCTATTCACCTGCGACGGAACTGGCGACGCTACCGCTCCAACGCGTGACGGCTCACGCTGGCCATTGCCGTCCTTGGGATTCGAGTCCTGGAACGTCTTGGACCGAGACGGCGAGTCCGCTGGAAGCCGAGGCGTGAACTTGAGACTCAGCTCGGGGCTTCCCAACGGACGGTAAGGCTCGCCGTGGGGGCTCCACCACCCACGGTCGCCTGCCCCGAAGCCTGTTCCAGCGTCCGCCTCACCGCCAGCATTCAACTGCAACGTGATGCGGTCGTGCGTGCGGGTGCGGACGCCTCGTTCGATCCGTGGTGACGCGCCGGCGCGTGTAGAGGAGCCGCTACTGCGAGTGCCTGTAGACGACGACGAGCCACTTGGCAGTGTCTCTGCTCCGTCAGCTGCCAGCTCCGTGGGTCCGCCGCTGTCGTCACCAGGCGCATCTCCACGAGGGTGCAGCGGAGACCGCATCGACGCCATCCGTCGCGGGGACGCCAGAGGCTTGTCCATGGTCTCACTTACACAGTAGCAGCGTCAAGCGGGGGCCCACGCTGCCATCGCTATTGTCAGCCGCACTGCAGCATTGTACTCAGCCCGGAGGACGAAATTAGAAAACCTACCGAGGCAGTCAAACGACGAGATTATGGATGACAAACCCACTGTGCGCAAAGAGCAGAGAGTACACTGTTGGATAGAGATCCATGATGAGACCCTCGCAGCTCCGTGGACGAGCAGCTCACCAGAAGGTTCTTGCCACTTGAATGTTGGCGGCTGGCTTTCTGTTCTGTGGGTCCACTGTGGATGGTTTTCATTGACAGATTTGCGTCACCTGCGACGTGTGTAATGAGCTGCTGGCTGTTCATTGGATAATTCCACTGCCCTCCAAGAGGCCAGTGGGTGGATCGTCTCACCTTGTCCCACACGACAGAAGCGCGCCAGTTGTCGCACGACGCGCACCCATCGTACCACCACGTATGGCACCCTATCCACCAGCTGCGGACCTGCTCAGCTATTAGAGCACCCAGCTTCCGACCGAAAATCAGACTGGATACCCGCGTGGGCCCCTCCTCATGCCAGCTCATTCCTCAATCTTCCACGGTCTCCTGTAATCCCCCAGGTACCGACAGACGACCATGCTGGGAGCCCGCGGCCTGCTGCCGCTGACCTTCGCTGCTATCGCGGCTGGCACCGCTGCCGCTGCGACGACTCCTGCTATCAATGGCTGGTTCCCGTGCTCGGAGTGGACCTTCACAGAGGAAGTACCGGAGACCGAGGCGGCGTCGGGATCTGCGTCCAGCGCGAGCGACGTCGTGGCGCAGTGCGCGACGTTCAAGGCGCCGCTGTGTTACGACGGCGTGTGCGACAACACGGCCAACTCCACGGACATCGATGTGTTTGTGAAGCGCATCGCGGCCGTGGCTCCGGGCAAGCCCAACATCTTCTTCCTGCAGGGCGGCCCCGGCGCGTCCTCCACTGCCAGTACGTCCTTCCCTGTTCTGCAGACCTCCTATCTGTACTAGTTGATGCTGACGCGTGTTGCCTTACAGTGGAGTCGGCGATGACGGGCGTCTACTCGCTGCTCTCGGGCAACGTGAACGTGTACACGATGGACCACCGCGGCACAGGCCGCAGTACCAAGCTGGACTGCGTGGCGGCGCAGGCGGAGACCAGCGGCTCGCCTGGCGGCACGTCCATCGACTCGACCGAAGTCGCGGGCTGTGCTGGGGACCTAGAGTTCAAGTACGGCTCCGACATGTCGGCGTTCTCGGTCACGAGCGCCGCCTCGGATCTCAGTCTATTCATCTCCAGCTTCCTGCCAAGCGAGCAGACGTTCGTGTACGGCGTGAGCTACGGCTCGTCGCTGGTGGAGCGTCTCATCCACTTGAACACCACGGGCATCGCTGGTTACGTGCTGGACGGCATCAGTACGACATCGGGCTCGGACGCCAAGAACTTTGAGAACTTTTCGTCCTGGGACCCGGACTTTGACGAGGTCGGCCAGTACTTTTTGTCGTTTTGTGCTAAGAACGAAAACGACTGCGGCCAGTTCTTCAAGGACACGTCGGTGAGCGCGGCGTTGAAGACCCTGACCACCAACTTGGATTCGCCGACGTACAAGTGCACGGCTACGGCAGATGAAGGCCTTTCATTGGCGCTGGGGTACCCAGCAGGCTCGTCCCCGCCGTCGCAGTCGCTGCGCTCGTTCATGGGCACGCTGCTGCAGGACGCGACGCTGCGCACGTTCATCCCCGTGCTCACGTACCGCCTCACGCGCTGCAATGACGATGACGTGAAGGTGCTGGGCCACTTCTTCAAGCGCTACGCGGAGTACTCGAGCGGCTCGACGTCTGAAGACAGCACGTACGAGTCCGACTTGGTGTACAAGATCATCGTGTACTCGGAGTTCTGGGAGACGCCGACGCCGTCCACCGAGACCATGCTCAACCGGTTCCTCAACACCACGATCAGCAGCGGCTCGTACGGCGAAGTGGAGACCTATTGCGCGTTCACCAAAGAGGACTCGGCCGGGTGTACCGAGTTCGCCAAGTACCAGAAGTACAAAGCCTCGCCGCTCGTGTACAAGAAGGACGCGTTCTGGAACGTCGCGGCCAAGCCGCCAAGCGACGTGAGCGTGCTGCTCATGAGCAGCAAGATGGACCCACAGACACCGCACAAGTACGCCGAGTTCCTGTACGCGGCGCTGGACACAGACAACAAGAAGCTGCTCGCGTTCGAACAGGCCACGCACGGCACGCTGTGGTCCACGCCGCTGTCCAACGACGACAGCGACGCTCCGATCTGTGGTATGATGATCGTGGCGTCCTACGTCGCTGTTGGTGGGGACCTTAGTAAGATGGACGTCTCATGTATGGCCAAGATGCCGGCCGTGACGTTCCAGGTGCCTGACCGTCTCGTGCACACGTGGCTCAACGCGTCGTCCGCGGTGAGCGGCAAGTACACGGGCAAGGCATTGGACGCGAGCTCGGGTGGCGATGCCAGTGACTCCAGCAGCAGCTCCAAGTACAAGGCGGTGTTCATCGTGTTCCTCGCGTTGTTTATTGTGGCGCTGGTGGCTGCCGCTGTGTTCCTGATCAAGTGGCGCCGCGCGAAGAAGGCCAGCACGAGTGGGGACGTTGCAATGTACGTGGACGAAGGCACGCCCAAGGCGTGAATATTCAGCACCGTCGCGTGATACAATACGCGCGCAAGCCATTATAAACAATTTGTGAAGGAGCAGCACTACACGAGCAAGTGTGAAAAGTCAATACAAGTAGAGAAGCCTTCACCATTGCTGCCAGTATCTCCAAGGACTTTGCGGCATCTCCATTCTCGCGTCAACTTTTCGAGGGTGGACTTTCTCGCTCGAAGAGCTCCCGACTCAGACTCAGTGCGTCACAAATCTGAGTAAATCTGAGACACGGGCTCACCCTGGCCCGGGCTTCGCCTTGGCCTCTGCCGACGGCGAACGCGGCATCCGCAGCGGAGAACGAGATGATGGATGAGGAGCTTACCGTATACGATGGTGTGTAGGGCAGCAGCGTCGTGGACGCGATTCTCGCCGAGTCAGAGGAGCTGCTGGACGCGCTCAATAGCGGAGACCGTGCGTTGCAACCCATTGCAAACGCCAAGCCCAAGCGCAAGCGCAGTCGCAATTCGACGCGCGACCGGCGGCAAAATGAGCTGCAGTTTCTACGACGACACTTGGCGGAGCTGGGTGACGAGCTCAAGCGCCTGCAGCTGCGAAGATAACACGGGAATTCGGTTGTAGCCAAGCCAAGTGGGATTGTGTCGGCCTGGCAGCGACTCACGCAGCACCAGCAGATTGCGTGCGCATGCAGTGAGCGAGAGAACATCTCGCTACGACGCCGAGTGAGCCAGTGAGCGCAGCAGATCCACAGTATCCAGGAACTGCTGTACGGTGGACAACTATCCCTCGGGGGATCGCTCAAGCGCTGGCCTCGGGACGGGATGATACGAGCATCTTCGCGGAATTGAAGCGCCAGGCCACGACAGCGT
>JAADXI010000847.1:0-13956 GCA_023337615.1 Pythium brachiatum | reverse complement strand
CCCCCCCCCCCCCCCCCCCCCACACACACACACTGCGTTGATGCCGGCGAGACCTCCACACTGCAAAAGAACTAGAAGAACTGGACGAACTTCAAGCCAAGCTTCAACGTGCGCGAGTCCCGCACGACGTGAGCCGTCGCCAGCATATAAAGTTCCAGAGACTGTGGTCCAAGCAGAAGGCGCTGTTAGGCTCAATTACTGATACCACCTCACCGTCCATATCAGTTTTCCTCAACTGTAACCCCCACAGTGTGTGGGCCACAACCTTAGGGCCAGGTGTGTGGGCCACACCCCTACCGACGGGTACTGTGGTACTGCTTCCTTGTCAGCTTCTATACGAAGTAGCGATATAAGAGTCTACGGGTTCTTGCCACGTCACAACACGCTGTCAAAACACAGTACGGAGCCGAGGAAGACTTCATGCAGCTCATACGGACCCCCCTATCCCCTCTAAAAGCCGGCCCTCGAGGTTCCCATGCGCAGGAAAACACACCAGGCAGCGCATACACGATCGTGACGTCTTCGCGAGTCAGGGTGGGGCGAGAGCCGGTGGCTGTGAGGGCGAACTTCGCGGCCTGGGCTACAGGCGTCGGAAACGTGGAGAGCGTCGCTTCCTCGTCTTGGCTACGATCACGCATAGTAGGGTTCGCGCGCTACGTTCCTGCAGTGTCTTCGACCACTCAGGTCGCCCGCGCCTTCACCACAGAGTTTGGAGACCTGTGCACCCCAACCGCCCGACATCGATAGGTCCAAGTGGTGGGAACACACGCCAAGCAACTGAGATCTCAGTTGCCCACTCGCAACAGTCGGTTGCACACAGACGTTTTTGGTGCCCCAAGCAACATCCGCATTACGATGTAATGTTGATTTCGTTAGTTTTCTCACTGCGCGTGGTATCCAAAGTATCCAACCCCAGTCACTGCTGTTCGCACCATCGATAACAACGTGCGATTGATCCAGCTTCCTACCCTAGAGCGACGCTACGTCCACGTCCACGGCCGTGTTGCCAGCCACCAACTCTTCGTCCAGCGGCAGCACGCGGCCGCCAATGTGTTCGGCCAGAAACTTCTCGGCGCGCCACGAGAAGTGGAGACGGTTCGCCGGGCGCGCAAAGCCGTGGCCTTCGTCCGTGTACAACACGTACTGCACGTCGCGCTTGTTCTCGTACATCTTCTTGGCGATCTGGTCCGACTCGGCCTGCTTCACGCGCGGATCGTTCTTGCCCTGTGCGATCAGCAGCGGCTTCTGGATCTTGTCCACGTGGAACAATGGCGAGATCTTCTGGTTGAACGCCTCGTCGTTCTCCACGTCGCCCACACGCAGCACGAGCATCTTCTTCATAGTGGCCCAGTACGGCGGCACCGATTCAAACAGCGTCTTGGCATTCGACGGGCCCACAATGTCCACGCCGCACGCGTACAGCTCCGGTGTGAACGTGAGTCCGGCGAGCGTCGCGTAGCCGCCGTAGCTTCCGCCGTAGATCGCGACGCGGTCAGCGTCCGCGTAGCCCTGCTTGATAACCCACTGGACAGCGTCCGTGAGGTCCTGCTGCATCGTCGCGCCCCATTGGCGGTCGCCCAGGTTCGTCCAGCGCTTGCCAAAGCCCGTGGAGCCACGGAAGTTGACCGACAGACAGCCGTAGCCACGGTTCGCAAAGTGCTGGTGAGTCGGATTGTACCCCCACAGGTCACGGCCCCACGGACCGCCGTGGACGTTCAATACAAACGGCAGCTTCTCGGCCTGGACGCCCTTGGGCAGACTCAGGTACACGACCATGTCTTCGTTGTCCGAGGTCTGGATCACGTGTGGGTGCATGGAGACAAGCTCGTACTTGGCCAGCTCTGGACGCGAGTCAAACAGCAGCGCGTGCTGCTTGGACACACGGTCGTAGATAAAGTACTTGAGCGAGGCGTCGTCCGGGCCGTCCGCGTACATCCACGTGAGGTTGTCGTCGCTGGTGCTCACGAGCGAGAACTCGCCCTTGGCCACAGCCATAAGCCGCTCAATGTCTTCACGCACACGCTCGTCCACCACCTCCACACGGGGCTTGGTGTAGTTGAACACCACGTGTTCCACCGAGCGGGTCTGCTCGTTGAACGCGACCGAGACCAAGTCACACATCGCGTCCTGCGCGATCACCTCCAGCTCACGTCCGTCCTCAAGGGAGAGCAGCACGAGGCGGCTCGTGTTGGTCTCGCCCGTGGCGTTGGCCGCGTGCGACAGACTCGTCTCCACGTACACGGCCTTGCCGTCCTTGGTGACCATGTGCACGTGCACGATCTCCCCGTGCGGCCAGTGCGCGATGGTCTTCCACGTACTAGCATCGTGCCTGGTCTCCAGAGCCGCTGGCACGCGCAGCGCCTCGCTGCCGTCCGCGTTGTCCATGGAAGCCGAGCCCACGACGTTAAAGTCGTCGTCCACCAGCCACTGGTTCACGTCGCCTGGGTTCTCCGCCAGCACTTGGAGCTCACCACTCACCAAGTCGATCTTGACGGCGTCGAAGAAGCGAGCGTCGCGCTTGTTGAGCGAGATGATGGCCGTGTCCGGGAACTTGTGGCTCAGCGTAATCCATTCAGGCATGACCGTCACGGGCCCGAATGGCGTGAGGTCGCGCACGCTGATATCGTGGATCTGGTGCTCTGCGTCCAGCGTGAAGTCCGCCACGTGCAAGTGGAAGTCCTCGTCGCCGTCCGTGTCCTGCACGAACAGGATGCGGCGCTGCGTGCGCGACTTGGACCACAGGAAGTAGCGCAGCGGACGCTTTGCTTCGCTCGTGATCTGCTGCGCGGGCGCGTCGACCAGCGTGGGCTCAGCACCGGTCGTGTCGAACTGCACGGGCTTGACGAACACGTTGATGACGCCGTTGGCGGCCTCGGCCAGGTACGCGTAGTACTTTCCGTCGGGCGAGATGCGCGGCATGCGCTTGTCGGCGTTGCCGAACAGCACCTTGAGCGGGATGGCTTCAGGCAGGCCCTGCGTGGGCGAGGCGACAGCGTTGTTGACCATGGCGGATGGAGAGAGAGAGAAGGGGGAGTTGGTGGGGGCTTGGGCAATCGGAGGAAGGTTGCGGAATGAGCAGTGAACAGGAAGACGCGGAAGCGATCGGCAAGCGGGTCTCTTGCAGACTCTCTTACCCACAAGGAGGAGAGTGCTCTCTTCACCAAGTACGATATTGCATTGGTTCTTTCTTGGTACTTGAAGCAGAGAGAAGTCCGAAGGATCTCCGCAGAGCAGGAGAGGGGATGCCTGCCCTCTCATTGGGACGAGAGCAGAGCGGGAGGGATGACACGCGCATGGGAGAGTCGTGGGTGCACTGGCTCATAGTGGCATCACTTGCCCACCAATCCACGCGCGACAGACGGAATGTGCCGTCGCCTACAGCGTCGGAGATGATGGACACCACCACCCGCCACTTCACTTGCTTCCAATTCCTGTCAGGAGATGCACCCAAAGAGAAAGAAATCTTACCATCATTCTTGGTGATTTACCATCATTATGATGCCTGTCATTCTGTCGAGAGTGCTCGTCATTTGTCGAAAATGTCGAAAATGTCGCTATGAGCACCTCAATGAAGATGCACGGTGATGGAGTCCATTATTCGACACTCAAGACACTACGCTGCGATAGAACTCAGTGGCACGGCGTAGGGCGACTGCCAGTTGCGGTCAAAGACAGCTTCCATAGCAGCACGCGTAGCTGCGTGGTCCGTGTTGACGCTGATGCCGGCGGTCGTGTAGAAGTAGCCCCACTCCATGTTGCTCGTGCCGATGTTGACACGCGTGTCGCTCACAATGTACTTGGCGTGGTTCACGCGCGTATACGCCGGCCACAGCGGCAGCTCACTCGTGGTCTTTGGACTGGTAGTGTTTTGCCAGCCAGGCACGCGGAAGATCTTGATCTCGAGGCTGCTGCCGGCTCCGCAGCGGAACTGCTTCCTACACAGCGCTGCCTGCGTCTCCAGCGCTTGCAGTGCGTCGAACATGGCACGATGCGAGTGCTGCCACTGGCTGATGAGCAGCCGCACACTGAGTCCGGGCTTGGCGAACACGGCCGCTAGCATCGCGTCCGTGAGTGCCGGCCACCAGATCGACGCGTTCGCGTGGGTCTCCAGACCGTACATGGAGTAGGGCGTGAAGTCCATGACGCTCAAGCTCACGCGCTTGGTTGCGGATTGGATCGTGTACAGCAGCGCGTCTTCGTCGAAAGTCCGCGAGTGCTGCACCGTCGATTCGAGGGGCGACGACGCCACGAACAACTGCGTGTGGCCGCCGCTCGCTGCATCATCTTCAAACACGGCTTTCAACTGGTGCTCCACGTTACCATGAGCTGCGAGTCCTTGGTCTACGAAGGGGTCTTTCTCTCGAGCGTGGGCTGGGACGTGGCTGGACCACGCCGGGACCTTGAGATTCGCTTGGAAGCGACTGGAATAGTAGACGGAGGTCGAGTTCTTCAGCTCACACCAGTGCCACCACACGTTGAAGAGCCGCTGGATGTCGTCCAGCACTCGCGATTGCCGTGGCAGATTCTCCAGCACCACGCCCATCTCCATGACCTGTGCCAGTGACTTCCAGTCCATGTTCGCGCTACCGATGTACACGTGCTGGCGGTCGAAGACCCACAGCTTCTGGTGCAGAATGCCACCGCCGTACCAATCTGGACCTCTCCATTGGTGGATCTGCACGCTGTCAGGCGCTGCGTTCTTGAGCGTCTGTAGCTCCTCTGGAAGTCCACCCACTGAGTCGCCTGCCGTGACGATCCGCACCAAAACGCCGCGTGTGGCAGCCGCAATAAGCGCACTGAAGAGCTGCTCGCCGCGGTCAGCACCAAATCGCGTCATGGTTTCATCTGGATACAGCTTCCGGTCTTCTTTTCCCAGCAGATTCCAGTACATGGCGCTGATGTCGATGGACTTTCTCGCGTCATTTGTGTGGTTGAGCAGCGCCTCGTGCGTCGCCTGCAGCGCCGACTGCAGCGCGAAGTCTCCCACAGGCAGCGTTTCCACCAGTCGCATCACTGGCCTCACGCCAGTCGCTGTAGTGTCGTCGTCCTGGGTCTTGTACGGCGCGAAGGAGGCTTGGAACATGGCCATGTCGAGCGTCGGCAGGAACACGGGCGTCGTCTCCGTGCGCATGAGCCGCACACGCACAGCTGCGCTCTCCAGCAGCAGCGCAGCCACTATCAACGCACTCAGCATCGCACACAGCGCCATGAACAGCCGCAGCCGCAGCGCCGTCTCCGACGCCATCTCTGTATCTCTCGCTTCTTCCTTCTCGTCCTTGTGGAGCTGCTCGGATTTTCAGTTGAAGTCTTTTCTATTTGATGTGGTGCACACGAATATCGTCCTTTCTAGTGTGGTCCACATAGAGATCCCCCCACGTCGCGACGCTGCACCAGAATGCAGATGCGAATCGCGCCGACTAGCAACAAGCGCCGCAGCCGCGCGTGGGACCCACAGACGATGAATACCGAGGTGTTTGAGACACCCGACCCAGAGGTCACCTTCCAGGCGTACGCGGCCGTGGGCAGTGGCGGCAGCGCGTCCCTCCACGCGCCGGAAGACGCGGCGGCCCACGGCGCCTACGACCGCGCCAACATGGAGCTGGACGAGGCCGCCGTGCTGCCCAACCACGCCTTCGAGGTGTTCATGGGCAAGGTCTACAGTACGTTCTCTACGTATCTATCTATGTGGGCGATAATTAGACGCTGACTGTGTGAATGGACTGCGTTAGAACCGGCGCCGCTGGCCAAGCAGACCGAGTTCGAGGCCGCGCCGACGCCCGTGGACGCCAAGCCGCTCGAGTCGCCACTGCAGCGATTCACGCGTTTGAGTCTGGAGCTGCAGGAGCTGGAGCGTGATCTTTCGCTGCTTGCAGACAGCGCCGCTGCGACGAAGACTGACGCCGCAGTAGTTGTGGACGCGGCGCAGGATGCCGAGTACAGCGAGATCATGCGCGGCCTGGCTACACTGCAGCTCAACCTCAAGGCCGTAGAGCAGAACGCGAGCTTCCAGCCGTTCCTCGCGCCAGCATCGCTGTCCAGCGGCCAGGCGGACGCTGCTGCGGCACTTCAACGCGACCTCACCACCAAGTTCTTCGCGCAGATTGACGCATTGAAGAAGCAGCAGGGCACTCCGTCTAGTGCTGCTGGTGGATCCGGCTCGCAGGCACCCATCGTGTACGAGATCTACAGCAACGGAGAGCTCAATGCAGTGGGCCGCGACGCCAAGTCGCGCGTGATGGCGATCGAGTCGCGCCTCGCGACGCTGGAAAAGATCATCGGGGCTACCAACCCCAAGCAGCTCCACGTCGACGGGCTCCGCTCGACTTCCAGTAGCAACAGCAGTGGAGATTTTTCACTGTCGGCGATGATTGAGGAGCTGGACACACGCGTGGGTATGCTCAACGAGAAGAACTTGGACGCCATTAAGAGCCGCACGACTGCTCTCGTCCACGAGTTCACGCTGCTGCACAAACTCAAGGACTCGCCCAGCGTACAGGGCGCGCTGACGGCTCAGGCCGACCGCGAGAAGATCCAGCAGATCTACGAGAAGCTCAACAGCGTGCAGGACGTGGCGGCGTCCGTGCCGGCGCTCGTGGATCGCCTCGTGACGCTCAAGGCTGTGCACGATGAGAGTCTGGATCTGAGTGCACGCGTGAAGAAGATCGAGCAGTCGCAGGGCGTACTCAATGAGCTGCTCGAGTCCGACGCGAGTCTGCTGGCAAACGTACGCATGCGTGGTTGTCTGGATAGTGGGCATGAGCACGTATTTACTAACTTGTTTTTGGTACACGTACAGATCGAACAGAGTCTCCAGGCGAACGTACAGATCTTCCAGACCAACATCCAGACGCTCGACGAGCGCATGAGCCAGTTGTTGGGTGGCGGTCGACAGTAGTAGAAGACTTCTTGGTATTAATTAAGCGGCCGAGACTGGCAGCGGCCTGGGCAGCGGCGGTGTGGCAGCCGTGGCGTGGCGCTTGCTCTGCAATAGACCGAACGCGCCTGGTGTGCCGTCGTATTTGGGTGTGAATGCCGTTTGATGGTCTCCAAAGGACGACGTCCGCAGTCGTGTGTGTCGTTGCTCGCTCGGCTCATCGCTCTCCATGACAAACTGCCGACTAGCACGGCCATCGCTGTGCTTGTCTAGCTGGATCCGCGCACGCCGCATCGCGATCAGATACCGCATCTGCTTGTACAGAATGTACAACTGCCGCGAGTTGAACAGCAGCAGCAGCGTCACCTGCAGCACAATCACCAGGGTCCCCACGAAATCGCGCACACTCGCCTCCGTGGACGACGTGAGGAACGAGCTGATGAGTGCGTACGTGACCATCTTCATGATGAACGCCGTGGAAGAGCACACGGTCTGGAACGTCATCGAGTAGGGCGAGCTCTCGACGGTGAACAGGAACATGGCGAGCTGTAGACCCATGAGCAGCGTGAGCTGGGACGGCACGTCACTAACGAGCCCGATGATCACGCCGCTGAGGATCTCGGCGCCCATCTTGGGCACGAAGAAGTAGCGGTTCTCGAAGTGGTAGTACTTGTAGTAGGCGCCCCAAGCGAACTTGAAGTCGGGGTCGGCGAGCTGCAACGCGGTCTTCCGCCACAGCTTCACAACGCCCAGCACAATGAGACCGAAGCACACGAGGATCAGTGCTGCGGTGGCCGACGCAAAGGCGCCGTAGCCGCGCTGGTTCTGCTGGAAGTACCGCATTTGGAAGGAGCTGGTCATGCTGAGTGCGTACTCGCTCATCAGGCAGATCGACAGACACGACTGCGTGAGCAGCCGCATGAGCAGCTTGGCGCGAGGCAGATCCTTGAGGCGCTGGATCACCAGCTCCAGCCGTTTCTTCGCGATACATCGGACCAGCGTGTAGAGAATCGCGACGACAGAAGCCACGACGCCCACGACACTAGCAAACGCGATGATGGTCTTGGTAAAGAGTTCCTCGGGCTTAACGTTGATGCGCTGCGCGTACGCCAACACGCCGGCGATGATGTCACCGTCTGCGGCCGTGAAGTTCCCTGCACTCGTGCTGTTCACGCCCGTCTTCTCCGTCGCCGCGTTACTGGATGAAGGTTGCAGCACGCTCCATCCGAGCGAATCGGTGAACTGATGGAAGAAGTCAGGGGCTCCAGGCAACGAGATGTGGCTGGCCGAAGCGATGAATTGCAAGTAGTTGAGCATCATAAACAGCGCGCCGGCATCCGCAGCGGGCATCGCGATGTGGCCCAGCGTTCCTGCTGCCGCGCCGCCAATTCCCGGTACGAGAAGACCCTGTGTGGCCGCAATGCCCGCGATTCCCCCCGTGACAGCGCCCGAAACGGTGACGGCACCGGACGTGACAGCAGTGATCGCGATGCTCACGACGTTAGCTGTGACGGCGCTGGCGACGAGCAGGTTGGCCGAGGCGGCGAGCGTGTCGCGCACGTTGCTTGTGGCTGAGGTGTAGTCCACCAGCGTTTGATGGAAGACCGCAGTGGCTTCGTCATCGTCCCCTTCGTCACTCGGCTGAGGCGCCCAGGTCTCAGTCCCACGGCTCGTCAACGGTGAAGGAGTCGAAGCGTTGGGATCGCTTGCAAACTGTCTCGAAATCGCGTCCTTTTTAGCAGCAGGAACATCCAAGGCCTTGGACGGGAGCTCCGGTGTGGTGCCACGTACGGCTGGTGCGCTCATCTTTGGTGGGGAGCTCATCGCTCGGTCTTCAGGAGAGGCTGTTGTGCTGCTGTCCAACGGACCTACAGTACCAGGCGCTGCTGAATTGATCACTGGTGTTGAGGTCGGTGTCGCTGTCGTACTCGTCTTGGGTGCTGGGTCAGGTGACAGGATCGCAGCAGCAGTAGGCGACTGAGTGGGATGGCCGGAAGGCTGCTCACTAGCTACCGTTGTCACTGGAGGAGACGACGGACTAACTGTTGGTTTAGGAGCAGAAGTCGTCGATGGCTGATCACTGATAGGCACCGTCACTGGTGGCACCGTTGGAGACGGGCTGTTTGATGCTGGAGAAGTCGTCGCAGTTGGTGGTGTCGATGGAGCAGCAGTCTCCGGAGATGTCGAACCTGGAGCAGTCGTTGTGGACGTTGGTGCAGCCGTGACTGGGGTCGCGGAAACCGGAGTAGTCGAACCGGCTGATGTCGGCGTGGGAGTGTCAGTCGATGGCACTGCTGATGTCGGCGCTGATGTCGGGGTAGAAGTACCCGTGGAGACTGGAGCCGAGCTTGTGGCTGTTGGCTCAATCGTGGTAGGACTCAGTGATGAAGGCGCATCAGTCAGTACAGTTGACGGCGCCGTCGTCTCGGATGGTGGTGTGGAACTGGGATTCATCGTCATGGGAGTCACCGCCGGAGTGGACGTCGGAGACGGAGTCGTCGCAGGACCATTCGTGACCACCACGATCGGTGGGTCGGTTGCTGGTGCTTCTGTTGCAGGGGCACTCGTCATACTCGACGGAGCTGTGCTGACAGGAGTGCTCGGCGCGCTCGGCGGCGGACTACTCGATGCTGGTGGCTCTGGGGCGGTGGTAACTTGAGCATCCGTTGGTGCCGGAGTCAATGGTGCAGAACTCGGAGTCGGTTGTGGTGTTGAGGCTGTGGCAGTGGGTTCAGGGCTCATCGTAGAAGTGGGTGTGCTCGTCACTGGCGTCTCCGTAGGCATCGTCGATGGACTCACAGTGCTCGATATTGGCACTGCGGTTGCTGGTACAGGTGCAACAGTGTCGAGGGCAGGCGATGCCGTTTGAGTTACAATCGGAACGACAGGCACTGTTGATGCCTGTGGAGTCGCTGTGGGCGCTGCTGTCATAGGCGGAGACGTGGTGATGGGAACGATCGGTACCGCTGGCACAGACGATGACGGAGGTGTGGCGGTCGGGGTTGCCATCACTGGCGGTGCGCTCGTCGTGGTCGCGGGAACCAATGGGACCATTGGAACGGAAGACGCGGGTGCAGCAGTGGGGCTTCTCGTTGCCGGTACAGTGGTGAACATGGTGGTGATCGGAACGCTCGACGGCTTGGGTGTCGTCGTTGGTGCACTCGTCACAGGGGCACTCGTCACTGGGGAACTAGTGGCAGGAGCACTCGTCACTGGCGCACTCGTCACTGGCGCACTCGTCGGTTCTGAGACAGGAGTGATGGGGGCATCCGTCACAGGAGCACTGGTCGTAGGTGCATTGGTCGGGTTAGGAGCAGAAGTGATTGGGGCGCTCGTCACAGGTGCCGGAGTTGGCTCTGCTGCCGTCGGCGCCGGTGTCGTTGTTGGTGCATCCGTCGTCGGAGCGAGTGTCACGACTGGAATTGTCGGCGTCGCTGTTGGCTCTGGCGCGGGCGTCGGCACACTAGGCTGTGGAGTGACTGGCGCTTCCGTTGGCGCACTGGTCACTGGTGGTTGAGTAGGTGCATCAGTCGCTGGTTCCGGAGTCGGCGTCGGTGGATCAGTCGGCAGCGGGGCCAAAGTGGGCGGAGCAGTTGGTGGAGCTTGCACTGTTGGCGCTGGCGTAGTCGGCGGTTCAGCAGCAAGGACTGCAGTCGGAAGTGGCGTCGTCGCCTCACTCGTTGGCGCTGGCGTGCTCGGTTCAGGCGTCATCGAAGCTGGCGTAACTGGGGCTGGCGTGACCGGAGCTGCCGTGACCGGAGCTACCGTGACCGGAGCTGGCGTGACTGGGGCTGGCGTGACCGGAGCTGGCGTAACTGGAGCTGCCGTGACCGGAGCTGGCGTGATCGGCTCAGGTGTCGTTGGTGCTGACGTAGTTGGAGCTGGCGTCGCTGGTGCGTGTGTTGTAGGAGCCGGTGTTGTAGGAGCCGGCGTCGTTGGGGCTGGTGTGCTAGGCTCAGGTGTCGTTGGAGCAGGCGTCGCTGGTGCTAGGGTTGTTGGTGCTAGTGTTGTAAGGCTTGGAAAGCTGATCACGAATGGAGGCCATGATATCGGAGGGGGAGTGTCAGTGGTGATCGTCCACACCGGTGACGGTATCGACGTTGGCGTCGGTGTCGCCGGCTCTGGTGTCGGTGCAACCGTCACAGGCTCAGGAGTTGGTGCAACCGTCATAGGCTCGGGAGTTGGTGCATCGGTCGGTACAGGAGTCGGTGCCTGCGTCGACGGAGCAGGCGTGGCCATCGCTGGCTCGTACGTTAGCACACAACCGGACAGCGCGCCACAGCAGATCTGGTTCTGTCCGCTCCACAACTGGTACTCCTCCGTACAGGTCGAGAGGCTCCAGCACGCAGGGGCCCCAGCCGCGGCGTTGTACTGCGTGCAGCACCACTGGTTGTTCACCGCGTACCCACACCCGTAGTACACAGGCGTGCCGTCCGTGAACGTCGGCGGCGTTGGCTGCACTGGCGCATCGATCTGCAGTCCACGGTGCTCCAATGCTCTCTCTGGGTCCATGAACACTCGCACGGGTTCTTCGTTGTAGTGGCGACGCATACTCTTGGCGATGAGACGGCGATGCACGATCTGCTGGCACACACCAGCCACCTCACTCCCGCCCTCGCACTGATATCCATCCAGCATCCACTCTGCACCGTCTTCATCTGCTTCATTTGCCATCTTCTCTCTGGAAACCGTGAAGTACATGGCCGTTTGAGGCAACTGGCGCCTGTAAAGAACGCTCGTCACGCACTCGTAGCCGCCGTTGTGGAGCTGCTGCTCCAGGTCATCCACGCGCACATCTACCATCGCCACGTCCACACGGCATCCTGCCACCAGCTCGAGCAGCGTCAACGCAGCGACGACGACGCGCGTCATTGGGGTAAGTTCGTCGTGGAGATCGGACTTGAAGTGAGCGCGCAGAGCGCGCTAGCGGCTGCCAGGCGCATGGCCGACGGACGACAGGAGATGCAGAGGCAGAAGAGGCGCAGTGGCTCGTGACGTACGGCGTCGTGTCGGTGGAAACGGCCGCGTGTGACCAGCGCGGAAGCCGCTCGGCATGCGCCTCGCGTTCCAACTTCTTCCATTTTGCTTCCATGCAGTGGGGTTAGTATCCGATAGAGCGAGGAGATACGAACATGACCGATTGTTCTTGGAAGGGATGATAAATTACCGCATTGAGCAACGCATCAATAGATATTTACATAGATAGCCGCTCCATGCCACCACGGGTGGAAGATGGCGGCGTGGACAGTGGCAGCGTGACCATGCTCGCCTCGGAGCCGACGGTGACGAGCGATGCGGACGGCCGCAGCTTGTCCAAGTTCACGAACGCGGTGTCTCCATGCTTCTCGTTCCTCCGCAGTTCGTGCTGCCACGCCATCCAGCCAGGAAGCTCGAGGCGGTTTTCCTGTGTGAGCACGCTCGGGTTGTTGTACGGGCCGTTGGCTTCGCGACGGAGACGCAGCATCTTCTTCTTGCGGAAGATCAGCACCAACAAGCCGACGAGACTCAAGAACGCGACGGTGCCG
Source organism: Pythium brachiatum (assembly GCA_023337615.1). Lineage (NCBI taxonomy): Eukaryota > Oomycota > Peronosporomycetes > Pythiales > Pythiaceae > Pythium > Pythium brachiatum. The sequence continues at coordinate 1,557 of JAADXI010000847.1, read as the reverse complement.
AAGTACATGAGCAGCTTGGACTGCGTGTTCTTCGAAGCCGGGCTGGGCGTACTGTAGGAAGGCAGTGAGTTTGACGACCCGCACCGCGTGCCCGCGTTTGCTAGCCACGAGCTGCCTTCGCACTTGGCCACGCAGATGCAGTTGTTGGTGCCGTAGCAGATATTGCGGTTGCTCGACATCTTCTTGAGCTGGTTGGTCGACGGCGCGTAGGCGGGGAAATTCGCGACCGCTTCACACAGCGTACACGCGCCATCGTTCACGCCGCAGTACTTCTGGGAGGACGCTGCGTAGACGTAGTCGCTGGCGAGAAGCCGCGCCTGTTCCGACATGTTCGACACCGACTGCACGAGGCTCAGCGCAGTCGAAGACAGTTCTCTGAAGGCGTTGCACTTGCCCGCTGTCGCGTCCAAGTAGCAGCTCAGTCCTTCTCCATCGGTTGCAGCGGCGAGACAGTCGCGACACGAGCGCTGCTCCGTGCAGCCGTTGGCGTAGACCTTGGTCTTGCAGGTGTTGGCGGGCGCGACCCCCGCAGTCGCCACAGTCGACGCCGATGCTGACGATCCAGACGAAGATCCCGAGGACGAGGATGCCGTCGCGAGTTGGCGCCGTGCATTTCGTTGGCGGTCCATTTTGTTGGCGATTTCCGCGTTAGACGCCACCGGTTTGGCGTAAAGTGTAGAGTACGAGACCGTTGGTGAAGTCCAGTGCGTTAGACTTTAGACACACACGCTCACGTGCCCAGTGGATGGGCCAGCCGCCGGATTGACTTGACCAACACGACGGACTACAGTATCTCTCCTCGCTTCCGGGCCGATAGAAGGGAACGCCACGCCGTGTCTAGGCACTTGGCCCCACGCTCCACCCAGATTCCGACGCGATCACAGTCGCAAGATGCGGATTACGGTCGCCTTGATCGGAGACTCTTGGTCCAAGAGACTTCGCTCGCTCTCTGCCACAGTCAACTCGCCACCGCGGTTTCTAATCCTCATGCACACGCGACACTCGCAGGCTGTTTCGACATGGCCAGGGCCGTGGTCTGGAGCTTTTAGTCACCGCGGCTAATTGGTCCAATCACGGTTAAAACCTTAATCAATTTTGAGAGGGTTATTCTGTACCAAACTCCAGTGAGGTCACCTCACTGAAATATCTGCGACGTGTGAGGAATCTTGGAGATGATGAAAATCTTCAACAATTGCGGGTCGTTTGCGCCACGGTAGCTGTTCAACACGGAGCTGAGCTTAGCCCGGAATATTCTCGTCTCCGCTGGTTGAATTCCTCACTCCTCACTCCAACCATTCGGCCCTCGAGGCTAACACAGCTTCATTCTACATCTTAAGTTGATGGGGTTGTCTCTCCAGCTCAATGTGCTCATCGTGCATGTCGCGGCATGCAGCGCTTGTTTCTCTATTCAGTGGCTGGGAGATCTAAGGAACATGAGCACGTCAGACCCTACTCTCTTCTGGCGGTTTCTCTCAATCAAATCTCGTGCCAGCGCATACTATATACTTGTAGTATGTAGGGTATCGTCAGCTCAGGCGGATACTAGTATGTGACCTG
>JAADXI010000846.1:0-13968 GCA_023337615.1 Pythium brachiatum | reverse complement strand
CCATCGGCCATGCCCAAACGAGATGGGGCCACTGCCTGGAACTGCCGACAAGCTCTATCGACTCTAGCTCCTCTTGCTCATTGAGCTCAGCCAAAGCGGACACCCGAAAATGGTCCCGCTCCCACATCACCTGGTGGAGCTTGCGGCGCTGGATCAAACGCAGAGCCTGCTTGGCCAAGCAGAGAGGGGAGAGCGTGATCAACTTCACGGTCGGTGACTACGTTCTACGGTCTCGTGTCGACCAAAAACATCTGAACAAGCTCCTGGTCACATGGACAGGGCCGTACGTGGTGACACGCGCTGTGCGCAACGCGTTTGTGATTAAGAACCTGGTGACCTCCAAGGAAGCAACAGTGCACGGGTCTCGTTTGAAATTCTACGCGGACAAAGATCTGAACGTCACAGAAGAACTGCTCCAGCACATCGGGTCCCAGGGCGTGATCCTCGATGTCAGAGCATTCAAAGAGCACCAATGGAACCAGCGCAAGAAGAACTTTGTGCTGAAGACATCATGGGTCGGTCTAGAGGACATGGAAGACTCGTGGGAGCTGCTGGCGCAAATGGCAAAGGACGTGCCAGAGCTAGTCGACGCCTATGTGGAGTCCACAGACGACACTTGCCTGAAGCAACTCCATACCACGCGGAAGAAGCGCAAGAAAGACGGTGATTGAACCAGTACTTCGTGTTCGTCACGAATCAACTGGACCGTCGCATGGATACATATCATATATCATGCATAATATTACATGTGGTCATGATGGTCAAAGGTCCATATGGATCTTGACTAGAACCAACACTCTGAAACCCGAGGGGACTGGGATCGGGCCAGTGAAAGCCAGGTCCAGCAGTTGACTCATGAACCATCCCACATCAGGGAATGTGGATGGAAGAGTCAAGCATGGCATTAGTGCTGTTCCGAGAACAGCACGACTGTTGGCGTGGAGCCTCCGGCTCCACTGGAACGCCAGCCCTCTGGGGCTGCCTGGGGGGATCGATGGTAGGAGCTAGAACGGAGGCTGTAGAGCAAGAGCACAGAGAGCTCATTCTGGATTATACTCCAATACACCAAGGCTAACCTTAGGAAGCACGCCAGCTTCCCTCGTGTGGTTTCCGTTCCGAAATCCACCACAGGCAGAACGCGTACTGCACCTGTGAGTCCTCGATGCGCAGCTCTCCAAACGACTTGGTTTTGTACGGGGCCATGAGGAAGGCAGAGGGCGGAGCCGCGACGGCGTGCGACGCCAGCGCCCAGAGTTCCATGGGCTGCGGCATGGAGAGAGCGCGAGGTGTTTGGAAGTGGGCTCTTCCCTGCGAGAGTTTTTCACACAAATCAACCCAAGAGTGGGTCACTTGTTTATGTTGCAGGAATCCAACTTCCAAGTATGAGTGAGCCCTTTGGCTATTTGGAACGTGCGGATACAGTATCATTCACTCACCAATTCGTCACCGCACGACACTTATCCGGATACCATGGAGAGTGCCGGTATGTATTGCAGACTATATACGTAGTACGACGACTGGTAGTATATCCCGCATTTCTCGCCTAGTGTGACCTTCTGTTCCAACATGGTCTGATGGTCCGAATGGCCAGCGAGCGGTGTGATAATTCGTCGTTCTTGCGTCTCGAGAACTGGTATATTGACCACTTACTATTACTATCACACACTGAAGGACAGGTCGTTCTTTCAGCGCGAGTCTCCCACAGTTGAGATCAGCCCGTAGAACTGGGGGGTGCTCACCAAGCTAAGTATTGGGGGTGGAGTGTAACATACGGCGACTGCTGCAGTACTACTTCGAAGTACGTATTAGTAGTGCACTCTCCGTTCCTCTTGCTGCTCAGGAGATCAGCCAAACCGGAAGCCTGATGTCGGTTGATTCTGTGTGTTGCGAGGCTCCGGTGCGCCGGAACGGAATACCGATGCTGCTTCACCAGTGGGAGCTGACTGAGGTGGCTCAAAGTGGAAGACGCCTGCGCCTGGACCGCTGCTTGGAGGGCCGAAAGTGAAGCCACCGAAAGTGGAGACACCGATACCACCGGCTGGAGCGTTGCGTTGAGGACCGAAAGAGAACGCGCCGGGTGCAGCAGGAGCTGGGTTAGACGGTGCTACAAAGCCCCCGAAAGTGCTAAAACCTTCCACTGGGTTGGTCGAGGAAAATGGCGCCCCGAATACAGTGGTAGCAGGAAGGAAGCCAGCTAAAACCCCGACAACAGCTTGCATCTCCTCTGGTCGCAAGCCGTCCCACTCGAGCATCGATTCGATCACTTCATGGACTTCACTGGGCAGGTTGAAGAAGCGAGACACATCGCCCAGTGTGTGGTCAATGATCCACTCGCGCTGGGACGGCTGAACGTTGGCAGTGGAGACTGCAGGATACTTGGGGTCGACCAAGTGGAGCTTCAGCATCAGCACAGTACCGGATCTGGACGCGTCGACCAGCTCACACGGCTCCATCTTGTGCATCAACGCGTTTGAATACACCACACAGCGATCTTCGTTGCCGTCCACGAACGCCAGCGGTTCAACTTGCATTGGCATGTCTTGATAGCTGATGCGAGGAGTAGTGACGTTGTCAACTCGGGCAAAATACACACCCGTTGCGAGGATGTCCGGTGCGGTATCCCCGTGTTGCTGCCAGGTCACGTTGTGATGCCAGTCGTCTCCATTAAAGCGAGGTCCCTCGGAGTTCAAATCGATCTGCACAATCTCCACCGCCATCTGCACGACTCGACCCCGTAGACAGAGCGGTCTTACAGCCGTTGTCTGCGCCACGTTATTCGTATCCGTATCCTCATCCTTCACGATCTTCCCATCATAGTTCCAGAAGATTGGACCCTGGGTCGGTTCGTTCAAATCCGATAGAATCTTCTCAAATAGCGGCACAAACGCTGTCGCAACAGCATCGATGGTCTTATACAAACCACGATGGGCACGCGGGAAGACGTTGCTGATGTACGTGAGGAATCTGGCGTTGCCGTGGAAGTCGACCGCCACCTCCGACGGAATCCACTGGTTGACACGCTGTTCCGAAGGGTTCCCTCCCCAACTCTTGACGATAATGGCGGCCAGTCGTGTGTCGATCGATCCGATTCTCGGGACGCTGAAACACGGCGCGGCTTGACCGAGAATCTGGGTGGAACACTTCGGATCCACCAAACGGAGCACAGCCGGAAAGTCCGCAGTATTGCTGAGCGCTTGGATGAGTAGCGGCTCAAGTGCTGCGACCAGATCCGCATTCACGACTTGAGCCACAGCGCCGTCCAGCACACACGTGCCTTCCGTTGGACTGTACAGTTCACCACAGGCATCCTGGAAGAGCGCGCGTCGCCCGTCAACCACGCTCACAACGCGTTTCATCCACTTGGCCACATTGTCATTGATCCGATTCCACACCCCGGCGACCTGAGAGAGCAGCGTCGCCACGGGGTACCCGGCACCGATAAACTCGCCCACGATCTGAGCTTGAGCCTCCAAACTCGCTGCGTTGCGGCACTGCTGCACGAGATCCACAACGAGGCGGACCGAACTCTTGCCGTGGTCCGACTTGCCATTCGTCATAAAGCCTTGGTGGACTTCTCGCAGCATCACCATGCGGGAAAACAGCTTCGCGATCTGCGCAAACGCATCGTCATCATCGTCGTCGTTGTAACTGTGGTCGTCGTCTTCACGCTTGCTCTCAGCGTCGGTCGCTTGTGCGTTCAAGCTCTTCACCATGCTCGCGTAACCATTCGCGACCTCGGAATGGAGTCGCTCATGTAAGTAGAAGCTTTCCAACTCCTGCTCCCACTCACGGCGCGACGTTGAATCCTCAACCCAGCGGCTCTCCCACCACTGAGGGGCGTTGGTGAGCTCCGTGATCTTATGTAGTACTTTCCGCTCGAGAATATGCGTCTCCGGTCGTTCTCCTGCTAGCTTCGGAACCGCTTCAAACCAATTGGAAGCCTTTGGGAACGTTTCCTGTGGACGACACGGCTGCTGATCGTGCTGGTAGTGGGCGAATCGTGCTTCCTCAGCACTGAGATTCTTGTCGAGAGGTCGAAGCAGTAGCTCTTCCAGCCATTCTGGAATCCCTGGCGCTCTCTGCAACATCACTTCAATATCTGAGCTGGGTGTTGTACACTTGGGATTGACGAGCGCGATCCGCAACACCGTCACACTTCCAGACTGCGTCGCGTCGACCAACGCAGTGTTCGCGATGCGATACTGAATAGTCGGCGGAAGCACCACGGCACGACCTGGATGCGCCGGGACTCCCACAATACCCGCGTTGGTGTCACCGCAACTCGACGCCATAGCGGACCGAACGTACAGCTCTTGGATCGATGAAGCAAACGACACGTCCTGCTGAGTCGACAGCGACTGGATCTGCAGCTGTGGCACGGAGACGTTGGTTTGGTGCAGGCAGACCACGGCGGTCGCTGCGATCTCAACACCATCCATGACTTGAACAGGCGCGTTGTAGTGCCAGTTGTCTGCCACAGACCCAGAAGTGTGCGCGGGAATTGTGATCGTGGCCACATCAACGACCACACGGGTCGGCTTCCATAGGTCGCTCGACGATGTAAATGCCGAAAAAGTTGGTTTCCGACCTACCACGAGCTTGGGACGGTCGGGCATTCCAATCCACGATGGCTCGGTAAACATACCTGTCGCCACGTCAAACACGGCGCACGAAGATGTGTCTGTAGCGGTAGAGGTCTTCGCAAAAGCAGGTAGCAGCGAGGATAGTAGTGGCCCCAGGACACCACCACCAAACGCTGCGTCCCCGGAAGCCTGGAGCGTCGCGTTGCGGCCCTCAGATGCGAACGCGACAACTAATGGATGTGGTTCAGTGCCAACTACGAGCTTCGCTGTGGTCGGCACCTCCAGACCGTCGACGATAAACGCGCCTGGGAACGAAGCCGGTGCTGCAATCGAGTCGTCCTTGGGGGCTCGCGCCAAGCCGTGGTCATGGATGAGCGAGAGAACGTGGCGCGTTGCCCACATTTCCACCATCGCCATGTCGGATCGGATCAACGCGACGGCATCGAACAGCATTGCTACTAGCCACTCGGTCGCGCTGTCATCCCCCGCCAGAACGATTGTTTCCACGTCTTCTGGTACGATATCGAGTCCGTCTTCACGGTGGAACATCAGCGTCGTCAGCATTTCCACGCAGCGGTCCACCGTCGCATCCACGAGCGACCGTAAACTCCAGCACGAACACGAGGAAGCTCCCCACTCAAAAGGCCACGTAGCCTCATCGCGCTTGCAAATGCCACGCAGCATCGCCCATGTAAACAGCAAGTAGCGATCACACGGGTTGGACATTGCGTTCGACAGCAGTGGACGACGATGGCTGAAGAATAGCGGCGCATTCTTGCCATCACCTGCAGCAGTAGTTTCATCACTCGTTGTGTTGTTGGCAAACTCTGTCGGCCACTTGTCCACGAGCATCGACAGCTTGAGCTCTTCTCGCTTCGTGGTCCCTGCAGCGAACTCTCGCGCGAGTGGCGCCATCCAGTTGAGCACGTGCGCTGCTGCGTCCTGCAGCGTCACGCGCGTCACGCGCATCGCGATCTCGCGCTTTTTCCGCTTCCACGCGGCGTTGTCGTGGCGGTCAGCCCACCAAAATGGCTCATTCAGCACCACCTCCCCAAGCGCACGCAACACATCACGCTCCAACAGCGTCTTGGGCTTGAACTCTTGCGACTGCGGCGGGCGAAACGCGCGCTGCGACTCGTTGTCTTCCACACGCAGCTCCTCAAACGACTTGGTCTCGTACGCCGCCATGCGCGTGATGGAGAAGTAGGTGGAGGTCAAGCCGCTGCTCTCCGGCTCGGATGTTGGTGCGAACGGCACGGCGCGCCACATAGTCTGCGGCGGCGGGGGCGACACGACAGCGGGCGACGCCAGCGACGCCAGCGACCAGAGCTCCATGGGCTGCGGCATGGCGAGCGCGGATGGAGAACTGAGCTTGTGGGATTTTTCAACGGGGGCAGATCAAACATGCAGTGAGTCACTAGAGGGTTTATGTTGCGTGAACGTTATGTTGCCTGTGGTGGATGAACAACTTAGTCAACGGGAATGATGGTCGTTGATGGCGCCGCCTTTCTCGTTGTCACTTTGTGTGTATCATAGCACGGTCTTGATCCAACGAAGCAGCGCTGGGAAGTCGGATCCTACAGAACGAATCACCACACGCGATGAGTTAACACAACCCACCGCCTATTTCATGAGCTCGCAGCAATCGTACGTACCGTAGTGGACCAGAGTGAACTGGAACACGACGTCGACCCAGAGCACGAACTTGCCGAGTGCGATCGTGAGCTGCGTCTCGAGCACAAACGCGAGCATGTGCAGCGAGGAGAACCCACACAGACGCCGGATACGCAGCATCACAAACACGAGCGACGCGAACTCCAGCGCAGCAAACGCTCCAAGACGCAGCACGACTTCAGACCGAAATGACGGTGCGATGGCCGCTTGGTGCGGGTAGAACTGCAGATTGGGAAGCTGGAACATCACCGCAAGATGGACGACAGAGATCGCAGATACAATGCTCTCCACGTACTCGGTGAGTAGCATATACTCGCATCGAAACAATAGGCGCAGCGACTGCTCGACCCACGCGGTTCTGTGCTTTCCAGCGTGAGAAAGTATCGGTGGTGTGACTGGTATGACGGATGCGGGTCCGTTCCATTCTTTCTGTATCTCCAATACGCGAGTCGACACAAACCGCTCTTTACATACTCCGGCGATGCTCAAATTGGTCTGGAGAACTGCGTTTCGATCTGCTGAGGCCGTGGCTGTGTGCGGGAAGCTGCCGAGGACACGGATTCTGGAGAAGTCGATATTGCCGACTGTGATCGCCCCCACCAACGGCTTGATTAGATTAAATGAGGTGACTGGAAGCTTGCCCCAAGCTTCACTGGTCTTTCCCATCAAACGGTGGCGCTGGATCTCCTGTGCAGTGTGGCTCATGTTGTGGAGTGAGTACATGGACATCATGAGATCTGAAGCCACGACAAGAGCAGTGATGGTGGCGGAGTTAGAGCTTTGCATACTCTGGGCGAGATACATCACGTTGAACACATCGACGGAGAAGATGGTAGTCTCCGGCAGGATGTCTTCCCACACGGCGCATGCACTGGCGGTGCAATATCGCAGCATGAGGCGAAGTAGAGGAAGCACGAGCACAAGTGCGTTCTGAGCCAGCGGCGAGGCTTCCAACGACACGAAGATGGCGTTGTGGACCGGATACACGATACAGAGTAGCGAGAAGATGGACATGAGTCTCCCAAATGCGATGGCTCGCTGCTGGAGGCCGGGGACGGACTTTAGCTGCCTGACACCAGTGAAGCCGATCCAGGTCGCCATGAAGATCGTGCAGCACGGGCCGGCGCCGATCGGTGTCATGAAGGGGATGGGAAAGTTCCAGAAGTTGGCCATGAACACCAAGTAGCCCAGGTAGCCGGCGGAGGATACAATGCAGACGCCGAGTTGTTTGTGGAGTGGCATGGGCAGCTCCGGCGTGGCGTGGAGCGCCAACTGGAGGAAGCTCGCGTTGATTGCAACCATGGACGCTGTGATTCGGATCCAAAACGTGGAGCTGGCTCGCCAGCCGATGCTCGGGTCTTCGAGTGGAATAGCTTCGATCATCAGCACGAACGCGAGTGCTGGAAGCGGAAAGAGAATACAAACAAGCAGCGCTCGGAGCGTGGATGTCTGGGCGTAGTAGTCATCGAAGGCGAGCGCACGCTCGACGGAGTAGGCGCCGCGATGGCTCACGAGGAAGCGTTCGTACGACTTCTTGAGATACAGGAGCATAGGATCAATAGTCTTGACTGATGCGGACGTTTGGGGTCTGGTTGTGGAGCAAATTGCTGAGCCCCATCGGCTAAATAAAAAGAATGCAATCCAATCCAACAATAGACAACTCGATTTGTCATGACGCCTGATTCTCATGAGCCAATCACCCTCACCGACGTCCACGAGGTCACGTCACCAGTCAAGTTCGCTTCTAGAACTAGAACCATCCATACTGCGCATCGGGGACCGAGCCACGTTGTTGGTGAACCCGGAACTTGATTGAATTGGTCATCGCTGGTGGGCTGAATAGTGGCGACTGGAGCCCTCAATAACAAATCAACAGGTTCGTAGAATGAGGAAGAGGCGCGAGGCGATGTGAGTGTGTGAATCCCCCTTGAACGCAATGATTGCTTACCGCCACGACGCACTAACACTGAGCCTACCTACGCGTGCACTACCAGGAATCTTCCAGCCTAGACGTCAACGCTGCCGAGGAGCGACTCAAAGATAGTATGAACAGCTTCGACTTGCTTGCGCTGGACAGCAAACTGCTCGTCATACTGCTTCCGCTGCATTGCGAGCTGCTCCTCAAAGTGCGCCTTCTGCAGCGTCAACTGTTCTTTCTGGATGTCACTCAAACGCTGGGCCGCTCGCGCAACGAGATCTCGCACGGCTCTGGACTTTGCAGTCTCCGTGATCTCCGGTTCTCGAACTTCCATGACTTGATCTGCAGCCGGGGTCTGACAGACGACAGTTGCCAACGAAGCCAGTGCGTTGTTGTCCTCGTTCGCAACCGGAATCGCAGGTTGCTTCGCCTTCACAGGGGAGGGGATGCTCGTATACGCTGGCTTTGGTGCCTCCTTGACAGTTTCCATCGGCTTCTGAGGACTAAGCTTGCGCTGCTTCGGCTCGGGCACGTCGTATACCATCGCTGGTCGCTGCGGACGCTTCGGTGGCTCTCCCATCGAAAATCGCTTGGGAAGAGGTTGGCTTGGAGTTGACGGTTCTTCGTCGTCTTCATCCTCGCATGGAATCGTCGTCGGTTGTTGCGTTGGCTGTTGCGGCAACACCGTCGGCATCCAGGGAGCTGACTCCGTCGACGCGCCTTTGGATTCGTCCTTGAAGTAGCGCTGCAGAGCAGGCATGTACGTCGGCGGACGCTCCATCAGCGCTAGCTCACTCGCGTTCTTCGTCGCCACAGCTTGCGTCCATGAGCGATGCTGCGACTGCCACTTGGAGATCACGCGCCGCAACTACAATAACACCACATTAACAACCGGCGCTCCACCATCAGCCACATCATTCAGTGCGCACCTTGGCCTCTGGCATGCTGATGCCCTGCTCCTTCTGCAGCCGCTGCGCGAGCGCGTGCCACGCCTTGCGCTTGGCCTCGTTCCCGCGCGCGCGCTCGATGTCGTCGCGCAGCTGCTCGTCCTTGAAGCGCAGCGCCAGCGTCGCGTCGATCAGCGCCATCGTCCACGTGAAGCGCTCGTCCGTCGGCACTTGTAGCTGCTCCATATTCGTTCCTTGGGTTCCCTTGGTGTCTTGAGGTCTTGGCCGCAGAATGTGTTGTGACGGCCTGCGGTTGCTTTCCGCTCGCCAACTTTTCCGCCAACTTTCGAATTGAAGTGCAACGGGAGTGATGGTCTTCTCGTTGGAAACGGTTTTATACAGGTGTTTGAAACAGCAAGGTACATTTTTATACCGTTCCGAACCGGTATCTGACCGTACATCCAGCTCCACGCAAAGATGAAAATGAGTCACTTGAATATGGCAAAGAAGTAACGGGGATTCTCCCGCTTCGTGGTCTCCACTCGAGCATCGGACGGATACAAGGCACATGGAAGAGAATATTGTGGTGAACAGCGAGCCGATGGAGATTGACGCGCTTGATGCGCCGCCGGAGCTTCCTCCTGGGACGTGTGCGCTCGACGTGATCGAGCTCCCGGAGCTGCTGGCTGAGGAGTTGGCTCGCGCATGGAACCCTCTCATCGGTCACTTGCCCACGCTAAGGCAGATACTCAGTTTGATCGCTCACGACAAGACCGATTGCTACCTCAAGTATGGGCCTGGCGCACCGTCGTGGATCCGTATGCCAGACCATCCCATCGTGCTTCCAAACATCGCCGCTCATCCCACAACTGATGAGCACGGACACCGGCAACAGCTCTCCAAGCAAGCGCTGGTGGATATGGAGGTCGTTCGGTGCGATGCCCAGTCGCCGTCTCATCGCGAATGGCGTGGATACCAGAGCGATTTCCTCGATGTCGACGACATCATCGTCACGGCGCTCGTCTTCGTGAACCACATCAACGTCGTCACGCCGACCGTGGAGCTTCGAAAGCACAATCGACGACTGCAAGCCATTAACGTGCTCAGAGGATTCTCCTTCCAGTCTTCCTTCAACTCCACCGCCCGAGCGATCACCCCTGAAGTCCACATAACTGCCCGGGCTATTGCCACTGAAGGACACACAGTCATCGTGCCGGCGTCGGCCGAGTATCGCGTCGGCGACGTTGAACTGATTGATCCGGCTAAACCCAGTTCGTTTTCGATCATCCGTGTCGCGCTAATTAAGCCAGGGTCCGAGCGAGCGGAAGGAAGCTTAACGAGTGAGAACCTCGTGGTACACCATTGGCCAGGAGAGGCCCGACTCGTGGCGACGTACTGGAACAAGAGTCCAGAAGAAGAAAGGCTAACGCACTGCACACAGGAAGGCATATTTTTGAGCGAGCAATCTGTGATGGGTCAAGATCTGGCGATGTCCGAGTGGCCACCGGTCGTGTTTCGCAGAGTGGCCCAACACGGAAACTTGGCTCATCCAGCGCACCTGACAACGCTTCAACTGATTAGCGAGCTTTCCAACTCGCCAGAGTGGTGGGTGGTAGATCAAGCCACACGGCAAGCGCGCGTGGCAACGACTCAGGAGCTATACCTTCACTGGCGGCTTCGAATTGGAGTGCCCAGAGCATTGGATCTGGTCTCACTCGAAATACGAAGTGACAAGACGGCTCAGGCGCATCCAGCCACCAGTGATACAGGTGCTCAAGCTCATGGATCGGCGGAAGCCCTCATTGGTCAACAAGACGAGCTTGCGGTGCTACTAGCCCAAATGGGGATACTCAAGGTCATGCACGACAGGATCTTCGGAACGCCGGTAACAAGTCATTTGCCGTTAGAGCCACCAGTGTCATCCGATGAGCTCCTCCGACTCCTCCAAGCGTACCGAGCCGCCCAGTCGACGGAAAGCAAAGCCGACGTGCTGCGGCAATATTTTGGCGAAGAGTATCCGGTGCAGCGATTGCAGGCTCGCCTGGATACTGCCGTCGAGGACGTGGAATTCAACCTCGCCGAGTGGTCTAAGTGGCTGCTAGGTGCGGTGGATGCCACCCACTCGACCACTGACGATGCCCTTTTCAGCCCCGTGGTGGATGTCTTCGTTCGTGATGAGTTCCTGTCGCTATCTCTTCGCAAGTCGTTGTCAGTCCAGCTGAAGCCGCTACGCCAACGACACGTGCGTTGCCTACTGTCACCCATCGGCATACAGCCGCTGTTTCTGCCAACTTTCAGTGTGCCGCGGTGCGGTTCTGTGCAACAACGAATGGAGGCGACAATCGGTCTGCCCACGGAAGATCAGCCTCCCGTAGTGGGACCACAGTCTGGTGGCTTTTTCACTGCAACACCGGATCATGCCAAAACCATGGTCCCATCCGATGTCTTCGTCGACTCAAGCGGGAACGTCAAGTTTTTGTCGTACATTCGCAACTTGCATCCACGTCAACACCGCGATCTGTACCAGACGCTTGAAGCGACGGTCTCTGCGATGGTGCCGCTCTTTGAAACGTCGCTCGAAAGTTTGCTGCGCCTGGCTCCCGAGGAATCGCGATATTGGACTGATGCTGGACAACTACTTTCTTCTCCTACAGTGGCGAGTCCGGCATTTGGTAGATCGACTGGCATCTTCTCGCTTCGTGGACGTGTTCTGCAGCTGATTGTGGAGATCGTCGAGATCGAGTTGACCGACGAAATACGACTCTTCGGGGGCGACAACTGGCACTCTCACCGCAACGCTGCCGTCTTTCCCATCGTCACGCCATCCAGTCAGAACCAGAACCCTCACCATCTCGTCGCATCCGTTGTATGCTTCGCCGAAGTCGACAACATCACGAAACCGTGCATGCTCTTCCGGCCGAGTCCTCTCCACGATATTGGTGGTCCGTTCTCCGCACATCAAACCCTGGCAGGCTTTGTCACTGCTCTCACTGGGCGATGCGTGGCGTATCCGTCCGAATACGAGTACAAGCTGATGCCGTTCGAGCGAGTCGATACGTCAAAGCGTGGCATACTGCGGATGGTCAAGTTTCATTTAATGAACCCGTCTCTTCCAGTCGTATCGACGGCGAGCTTGTACCCGCAGCATCGCGAGTGGATCATCGACGCCACTGTCGGCCTGGTCACGCGACAGTTCAACCTGCCCGCAGAAGTCCGTGATGAGATTGCGGCGATGCTTCCCTGGAGCGGCCAGATGATGTCCGACTCGTCGTGGTTCGCACGGTGGGGTTTGGTTCGTGTGGGGCTAACGTAGTAAACACATGTAAGCGGGCCGCCATTGCAGGGCCGTGGTGCATGAGAGCGACAGCGTCCACGAACAGCATATTCGCCTTGTCAAAGTCAAAGTTTTACACCGCAACCTCCACGAAAGCGGCGTGTCCCGTGACTCGTTCAGCGCACCACTCTACTAATGGACTACTTCGACTCTACAGTAAGCCATAGCTGTGCTTTGACGACGATAAAACTCAAGCACAAGAATTCTTCGCCCGCCCGACACCCGATTTGATAGCAAACGCTGGGAGAGCGAGCGTGGAGTGGGTCTTTATCCGGATATAGTACAGCAAGCTTTGGCAAGATCCAGGTTGCAGTTACCTGTCGCGATCCACGCACCTTTCGGTGACATCCGCTGGTCATCCAGCTGGCGGCGTTGCGAGCATTGCTGTGTGGTGAGTTGCTGGGAGATGGTCTGAAATCAAGAGTGCACCATAATACGTTATGGCCGTAATATTGATGTATACGGGTTTCTGATAGGGTTTCTTGATTGCAGTAGAGAAACCACTCAATATATAATGCATTCCCACAATATATTTATTTTCATCATGCTCGGATGGCGTTTTCGTTTGAACATGTGACTCTGTCTATTTTGTATCTTGGGTGGGTTTCGTTTTCGCAGCTCGAAGGTCGCAGCCTCTTGACCGTCGAGCCTGTGACAAGGAGACCACACGCCCAAGATGACTGGAAACAGATCACAATGTTCAACCCAAAGCAGACCGTAAGGTGCTTACGGAAGGTAGTCACGTCGGCTTGCTCGCTGCAGTACTGCTCGTTGTCTATGCTTCTGTCCTGATCGAATTCTCATTTCCCAACACACTCGGACTACAGTAGCTCCACCGCTCAGCCATGACATCTCCAGCTTCTTACACACTCCCAGTCTCTCGCTTCTACTTGGACAAGGCTGCCGCGCGAGAGTTCGAGCAGAATGCCGGCCACGAGATCGTGATGAAGCAAACGGTCAATGCCTCTGCCGGTGAAGCCTTCGACGCGTGGCTGCAGCACATTTGGCTCACGGGCTCCGGCGCGCAAGAAGTGATTCCAGGCGAAGGCCGTGGCTACCTCAACCACAAGCGACTCATTCCGCGACTGACGCTGGAGGAGCAGATTCTCTCCGTGGGACTGCCTTCAGACAACGACGACAGCGAAGCCGTCGCGTCCATCATGTACAAGGTCACCAAGCCAGGGCTCTTCCCGATCACCGACCACATCGCTGTTGTGCGCTTCATCCAGGACCAGGACTCTCAGCAGACGCCTCAGACGGAGATCGTGTGGACGATCAAGCTCACGTTCTCGCCCGAGGGAAACGAGCTCTTTGCCGACAGCTCGATGGTCGCTCCATACCTCCAGAAGGCAGTCACGGGAGCTCTCGCAGGATTGGCCCAGACAATCGAGCAACAGTAGAGCAAACTTCTACTGCGTACATACTAGTGAAATACAAAGCGAAGCTTCCTATCAATCGTAACCCTCTGGATTAAGCAGCGCCCCTTGGAGCTGCATAGGATCCCACGTGTAAGTCACTCGTTCGTACCGTGCAAATCAATCACTCGTTCAGCGACTGATAGATTTGCACAGT
>JAADXI010000845.1:0-14044 GCA_023337615.1 Pythium brachiatum | reverse complement strand
GCCTATGGATGATAAGGTATCGAAGGAGGAGCTGCATCGCGCCAAGTGGGAGCTGAAGACTCGCAAGCAGGAGCTGCTGGATCGGGACGAGGCGCTGAAGCATGCCCACGAGACGATCTTCCAGCTGAAAGAGGAGAAGCTTGCGCTGGAGACGGAGAACGCGGCACTGCGGATACAAGAGCAAGAAGACCGACGCAAGATCCAGCATTTACTGGCGCTCACACAGCCAGTGACGGAAGAGGTCAGTATGTTTAATCACTCGCTTGCTGGGGCAGTAGGAGATGACTCAGTGTGTTGGCAATCTTTGTGGTACAGGTCACATTCGTTCGCGACAATCGCCCAGGCACAGTAGCGTCGTATCCTCCTCCGCTGGGGTCTATGACATATCCGTATCCGTCCACCATGTACGTTGGCTCGGAAGATATGCTCGCGTCAGAGCGATCGCGAGTTTCTCAACGCAGCGTCGTCACGAAGAAGCGATCAGCCAGTGCGACTACAAGGCACGTACAGACAGCAGCTTCCAGAACAGCCATTGGAGGTAGATCCGCGACTGCGGGAACCAATCAGATCCTTCGAACGATCTACATGCCCAATGACCAAGCAGATTCGATGGCGAAAGCCACCGCGAACCTCCAGCAGCAGCTCGACAAGCAGCAGCAACTGCATCGCGAGCACATCCAGGTATGAGATCAAACCATCTTGCTACCTGCTGGTGTGTTGTTGACTTGGTGGGTGTTGTTTTCGCAGCATTTACTAGATCAGTTCGCAGAAGAGAAGATGAAGCTGCAGCAGGAGGTGAAGCAATTTGAGACGACGAATGAGCTACTGGAGAAGCAGCTCACCAAGTCCCAGCGGCTTCTGCAGAAGACCACGAAAGACTACTTGGTCTTGCGTCACCAATCTCAAGAAATGGAACGTGCCGCGCAGGAGGAGCTTCTGACCATGACGAAACAGTGCCAGGAGCTGGTTCAAGAAAAGGTGGTGGCGACGAAGGAAGCGATGGCCGAAGCGGACACTAGAAAGGAGAAAGCTCAGGAAGAAACAGCCCAGTACACTGAACAGCTCCGTGGCCAGACGCTGGCACGAGAGCGTGATCTGCTCATTCTGCGGGAGCAGTACACGGCTTTGCAGGAAGCGTGTACCCGACGGATCGAAGATCTACAGACTCGACTGACGAAGTTGCGGGCACGGTACCGAGAGCTGGACAAGCGACGCACGATGGAGATGGAGGGGTTCACTCGTGATATCGCGAGCGTCAAGCGGCACATGCAGCGGCTGGAGACGGCGCTGTACGGGCGGCGTGTATTCGTCAGGCAGCAGCGCGACTCGTCGACCACGACTCGAACAGGTACGGGCTCACTGAGGTCAGTGTGGATTTTCTTGGCTCAGATACTAATGGATGTATTGGTGTGAGTAGGCACTCGTCCTCGCAACGAAGTTCTCGAGTCTGACGATCTCATCAACGAGATCGCCGTTCTGCAGCAGCGCATGGCCGAGTTGGCGGCGGACGTGGATGCGAGCTGATCAGCTGATTAGCTTAGCCTACTAGCTCAAATATCATCTTCAATACAGGCCCCTCTGGCTCTTGATCTCATTCCATTTCACGGTTGGTCGGTGCTGAAAGGGCGGTGAATGGTGTAGTGGCTCCCCACACAGGAGGATGCGAGAATGGCTTCCGCCGCGCCGCCGCGACTGCCACTCCTGCGGCCGCCGTCGCTGCTGGTGGTGCTGACCGTGCTGCTGCTCGTCGCGTCCCACACGCGACCTGCCGCTGCGTATGGGGAGCCGCCTGTGCGCGCGAAGCCAGCGACCTTCCGCGGCTCCGGATGCCGCGAGCCCGACACCGTGGCCGTGGACACGCGCTTCGATGAGATCGGCGGCGTGATCCGCGTACGCTTCGAGGCGCCTTTCTCAGCATCGACAGGAAACGCCGCGCGCATGATGCGACTAGCCTGTAACGGCGTCATTCCGCTCGTGATTGATGAGGTGCGTATCTGCTATAGCTACTTAGTATTGACGGAGCTGTTGGTATTGATGTGTTTTGCTTCGATCGTGCAGGGAAAACGCATTGGTATCACACAAGTGCGTATGGCTGGCCACGTGGAGCTGGAGTCCGACTCCTCCATGGCGCAGATCTCCACCGAGTTCTTCTTCCCGGGCGACCGCGGACCCTCCTCACAACATCGCTTCCTGCCGCCCGACGGCACTCACGAGTTCCAGATTGAGCGACCCACGGGCACGGTGTGGTCCCGATGCGGAGGCAGACAAGCATTCCGCTTGAACATCGCGCTCACAGCCAGTGGAGTCGACGCATCGATCACATTGGACAACGAGACGCCCCACGGCGACGGCTTTGAGTACGAGGTGACGGTGAAAGACTGCGTCGCCGACCCAAGACGAGAGCTGTGAGAGCAACGGTTTTGACTGTAGACAGACAACTGGATGGATGTAACATGACAGCGTTGAGAGTTAGTGTATGGAAGGGAGGTGCGCATTCACGGATATTACGATCGATGGGGTGCTTCTATCTCTGGCTCATGAATCGGCCGCTCCTGCGTTCTTCGTACGGCAGATAAATGCAGATGCCGAGCCGCGAGGCAGTAGCGAATGTAGCTGAGATCTCAGTCAGCTACGGAACTCACAGTTGCTGCTGAATGCGCTGGATGAGATGTAGTAGTTCGAGTGCGTCTGGTCGCACGTCCGGTTCCGAGTCCAGACACCGGTTCGCCAGCTCGCGCACCTTGGTCGGGCAGCTACTGGAAAAGGTCGGACGCAGTTTCTTCTTGATGACTTGCTGCACGATCTTCATACCCTGGAGCTTCTTGCCCACTTCGTCTCGCAGGTCCGAGTACGGCACGTCGTGCGTGTCGAGCTCCGACATGACAATACCGAACGAGTAAATGTCGGCCTTCTCCGTGTACTTCTTGCCCATGAGCACTTCAGGTGCTGTCCAGTAGATGGTGCCGACACCAGCCGTCATGGTCTCCTCAAGAGACCGCTCACGACTGATACCGAAGTCACTCAGCTTGGCGCGGAACGAGTCGTCTAGCAAAATGTTCTTGGACTTGAGGTCGCGGTGGATCACCTTGGGCGACAGCGAGTGCAAGTAGCCGAGTGCGTCCGCCACGTCCTCCGCCAGGTAAGCCTTGTGGTCTCGCCAGTTGAGCTGGCCGTTCTTGCGCTTCAGGAAGCCGTAGAGATCGCCCTTGGCCATGTACTCCGTCACGGCACACAGATCCTGCAGCGTGCTCCAAGACACGCCGACAAACTCGACGATCTTGGGGTGGTAGAACGACGCCATGAGCTTGATCTCGGCGGCAAAGCACTCGATCTCCTTCTCGTCGTTCTTCTTCTCGTTCAGGATGCGCTTCACAGCGACCTGTCGGTTCTCCAGCTGCGCGAGCCACACTTCGCCGAACGCGCCCTTGGACAGCACACGCGTAAAGTAGAGAGCCGCGTACGGGATCTTGCGTCGGCACAGCGCTGGGTCGGACTGGAACTCCGTGAGCACACGCGTCGCAGTAGCGTTCGCGCCCTGTGATCGCTGCTGCTTACCGCCTCCCGGCTGCCCCGAGCGCGGCTGACGAGGCTGTGGCGGCGCGTTCGGGTTCGGGTTCGCGCGGTTGTTGTCGCGCTGCTGCAGCTGCATCTGTGGCTTGCGGTCGGGATTACGGTCCGGACGCCGCGGCTCCTGGTAGTTGGCGGCGTTGCGGTCGCGGTCGCGGCGGTCGCCGTTAGCGTTGTGCGGCGACGCGTATCCCTGGTAGTTCTGGTTTCCTGCGGGCTGCTGTGGTTGGTGTTGTGGCTGTTGCTGCTGCGGCTGCGACCGCTGGCCGTTGCGGTTGTTGGGCGGACGCGGCGGCACGGCGTTCATGTTCATGGCGACAGGCTCGTGCTGCGGCAGATCGTCGTCCTTGTTGCGGTTGCTCTTGCGCATCCACACAAACACGGCGGCCGCGATGAACAGCACGACGACGACGCCGATGACCACGTAGATGACGACGGAGCCCGAGCCGTCGCTGTCGGCGCGCACGCCGTCCACGCACAGCGCCGCGCTCGCGAGGAACGCCACGACGTGGGCGACGTTCATGGTGGAGTTTAAGGACGCGAGTGGTCTCTGCTAATGGGAGAATTGGTAAGGTACGTAGCTTCTTGGTGCGCGTGTCCTGTGCTGTGCTGTGGTGTGGTGTGGGGCGGCGTCCAGACGATGGAGCCCGGCCGGTGGCGGCGAGCGGCGAGTCACGCCTGCTGCTGAGATGCGTGGGGAGCTTTCACTGTGGAGAAGCAACCGGCTGGAGAACTGGCCCTTGGACGGCGGATTTCCGGAAAGAAAGAAAACAACGAAACAAGGAGCCACCGAAGGGGATCAGGGGTGCGCAAGTGCCAAACAAAACATTGGCGGACCCGAACCCTGGCGAAGGGACAACGAGAGGTGTCGTGCACCTGTGCGAAAGTATTGACCAGGCAAGATGTTGTGACGGCCGAGCGAGATCTTTTGCGGCGGGTGGGTTGAGCCACTGAGTTTGCAAAGGGTTGCGACCCGCACTCATGCTACGAAAGTCAAGAGACGCTTGCATGAGGTGAAGGGCTGGCGGACAACGCTGGAGAAATCTCGCCTCGTTGGGCCACTTTCCGAAATTATAGAACCTACCCCTAATGATAAACGACGTGATCACGGTGAAGATCAGTTCAGAGTCTGCAGTTCCAGTGGAACTGGAACTTCCACTAGTTACGCTTTTCTGGATTTTCGTACCTGTGGTTAGTAACCACTGGTTACGGCTCCGATCTTGGATGGTGTCCCCTTCGACATACGCATCCACTGTACTTCTATCTCGCGTGGACCACCTGAGCAGGTCCGTTTTGCTTTTGGCTCTTTGAAGCCAAAGCTGCGGACCAAAACTGCGGCAGTGAGGTGGCAGCGGTGCATCTTCTCTAACTTCCCTTCATCACTATGGCGACTGCAGGCGGCATCTGGGCCTTCTACTACATCCAGGGCGAGGACGGTGAGGACCGCTCGCACCCCAACGCGTTTCGTATCCCGGCGCCCAGCGGCGGCGGCGACGTGACGCTCGCGGACGTGCACCGCCACTTCCCGCTCAAAGATCCGAGCGAGTTCCACTTCCGCTTCCGCATCAACACGTCCGTGAAGACAGCAAACGGCGCCACTACCACATTTTTCTGGCTGGACATCACCACGCCCACGCAGAAGGTTCCGCTCGTGAACGGCCGAGTCATCTGCAAGCTGCTGCGGCTCGCGCGGCCGCAGAAGACCGGACTCCTGTTCAAGCGCAAGCCCGTGCTCAAGTGGTCGAGCGACGCCGCGCGCAGCAACGGAGGCGATGCGATCGCCAAGCCGTCCACGTCGCGCCAGACCAGCGGCTCGTCGTTTGAGAAGGACCGTCCGATGAAATACTCGGACACGCCGCCGTCCGGAACGCCGCCACCAGAGCGAACGGGCTCGTCCAACAGCGTGAACAACGGCCGCGCTGCGTCTGGCTCAGTCTCTGGACCTGGATCGGGACCGCCGTCCAGAACTGGATCCGGTAATGTGAAGAAGGTGGAAGCGACGCCTCCTTCCGAGAGCTTTGAGGACTTTTTGTCCGGAGGCCAGTCGACGCAAGCACCGAAGGCGGACGTCAACTTGATGAACGACAGCGGATGGAGTGGCGGCGGTGTGACGCCAGCTCCTAAAGCCAACGACTTCCTCAGCTCCATGGATCCACTCGCGCAGCAGCCACGTCGCGGAGGAGGCGGCGGTGCAAGTGGCCGAACAGCGGCTCCACAGCGGACGGAGCAGCCCAAGTTCGAAGACGATGGAGGCCAGACAGTGGGTCCCGTCACGATGGCGGAGATGGAGAAGTTCGCGGTGTCGTCGGACGGATCGAACGTGTACAATCCTAAGTTCATCGACAAGTCGACCAAGTCGGACCACGTGCGTCGTGCGATGGAAGAGCGAGAGCGACAGATGCAGATGGACGTGGAGAAGGCTCGGGACGAGCTGCGCCAGCGAGAAGCCGCCAAGACTCAAATGAACGCGATGAAGGAGAGTGCCGGCGCCGTCCTGGGGCCGAAGCTCAAGGCGTGGGCAGAGGACAACGGCCGCGTGAAGAACATCCGCACGCTGATCTCGACCATGCACACAGTCATGTGGGAGGACTCCAAGTGGACGGAGGTGAACATGGGCAAGCTAATCCAGGTGAACGATATCAAGAAGCAGTACCGCAAGGCCATGATCGTGGTCCACCCCGACAAGAGCTCCGGCCGCAACGCAGAGCAGTTGCTGATCGCCGAGCGCGTGTTCTCTGCGCTCAATACGGCGTGGGACGACTTCATGAAGACGAATCCGTGCTAGGATGTACTGTAGGAGGGATAGCGAGGTCTGTAGCTGTGCACGCAGCCAAGACGGCCCAACGCCAGCGCGGTGATCAAATCAAATACATCATCTGCATAATGCGACGTGTGTATTGAGCTGTTGGTCGGACACATGGACAGGTTTATAGTCGCTGTCTGTGCAGAGCGCAGATCTACTTGACGATCGCGTGCTTTTGCCAGTACTCGACCGACTCGAGGTACTTCTCGCGGACGAGAGGCACGCCTGAGCCGCCCTCTTCCTTGCCCAGCGCGTTGCGCATGAGCGTGATCGGGTTCATCGGCAGCTCGTGGTCCACGTCCTGGGCCTTGATGGAGATGATGCCCCACGGCGCGTGCTCCTGCTCGTCCTCGCTGTCCACACCCGTGGCGGCGTTCTCCTTGCGGATCTGCTCGCGGCTGTAGAGGATGATGTCCAGGTACTTGGCGACGGTCGGCGTAACGCTGTGCGACGGGAACCAACGCACCAACCTGCAGCAATAATACGAACAGGCGATTAGCAATGCACATACTAGATACATGACACAGAACGCGGATGAGTGGCGTGGAACTCACACTGGCAGCTCGTGTGGCACACGCGCTTCGCAGTCGGACAGCAGCAGGCGCGCGTTGGACTGCGTGATCGGCAGCTCGTTCACACGCGTGTCGGTGAAGTTCTCCACGAACACGTGCTTGCAGAACGGAGCGTATCTGTGGCAGCATAGAGAGAACAAGAGATCAGTCTCCCACACAAGTGGTGATCAATGCGATCATCCAATCGCCAGCAGCACACGCACCCGTCGACCAACTCGCCATTCCGCTCGCGCAGGATCTCGTTGATTTTCTTCTCGAACGCCACCTTATCAAACTTGATCTGCGCGCCGTGGTACTTGGGGTCGTCGAACTGACGCAGACAGAAGCGGTCTGCATACACAAACAACCATCCAGACAGTCAGTGAATTGGACGAGATCTTTCGATGCTATCCACTGTACTACGCACCCAGCACGATCTGGTGTGGCGGCTGGTCACTGGAGGCCGTCGACATGGTGCGCGAGACTCCGATGGTCGTCGAGCGTGTCGAGATTCCAGAGCAGGCAGAGGCGGCGCGAACGAGACGGGCGCGCGCGAGCAGCATGTGCGTCCACTGTCAAAAATGGAAAAGGGATCTGTGGCGGATGAGAAGCTCTGCTGCACATGTGATCGAGTGCACCCGAATAGAAGACCCTGATCGCTCAATCAGACAGTCCGTATGTCATAAGGCACTTGAAGTGGGCTGTGCGGTGGGTTCACTGGAGTATTCTCGAGTGTCAAAGTTGCAGACCAACAACACTTGCGTCTCGTGCGGGGAGTGGAGGACGTGATGGCGACTGGGAGTGCTTCGTGGCCTGAGCTGGATGCTCCGCGGGCTCATGCGCCAGTGCATCCTGCGTGTTGAGTGCGTTGCTGTTGACTACCTGATGCGGTAAGCGAGCTGCCGATCACGCAGTCCAACTACGAAGCGCGTGTGGCAGACGGTGTGCCGCACGAGCTGCCAGTGTGAGACCACGGCGTCTGCGCTCTGGATCCTGTATGCTCATATGTGAGTCGCTGATCGCCTGCTCCAATTGCTGTAGTTTGGTGCGTTGGTTCCCGTCGCACAGCGTGACGCCGACCGTCGCCAAGTACCTGGACATCATCCTCTGCACGCGCGTCATCTCCATCAAGGCACAGGGCGTGAACCACGAGCTGCTGATGAACTCGATCACGTTCATGCGCAACGCGCTAGGAAGGCGGATCGCGTGTATCTTCCGTCCATGGACGTGATCTGTGAGAGGTTTCTTGACGACTTGTGAAGGCAGCATCGTGGTGCGTGTGGCGATGAACGTAGAGTCGTGGAGACCACGGCTGACGCTGATGGTGATTGTCGTTGGGAACCGGTGGCTCCAAGAGTTGTAGCTGCGTCATGCATTGTGATAGCTCGAGAAAGTGTTTGTGGGTTATGGATGTTGATGGTTGCTACTGTAGTACTGAAGGGAAACATGTACGGGGTGAAGATCTTGCTGGCACGCGTGTTCCGTCCGTGGCGTTGATCGTCGCTTGGAGGCTTGTCAGTTGGTGTCGTGAGCTGGAAGTGTCCGAATAGCTGTGGTCCTTACGTGAGCAAGTAGACGGTGAGCACACACGCGGCTGCCATCACGAACAGCGCCTGAAGATATCCCGCGACGTGCTCCGAGTAGTTCAGATCAAGGTGAGCTCGCACGTCCACTCCGAAATGCAGCCCATGCTCCAGAGGCGGAGCTCTGCCATCGCCCAAGCGACTAAATTCCTGCCCGTCGGCCACATTCGGTGAAGTCCGGCGTTTGTTGCCTGGACTAGTCGAGCCCGATCTCGTAGCAGTTCGACTGTCTTGTCCACGGTCTTGGTCTCGAGTACAACGAGTCGATGCTGAGGCGATGTTATCAGTTGGAGGCGTGTCGGCTGCTGCTTCGTCTGCCATCGCCACTTGCCGAGCTCGGAGACTGGTACTCGCCGACTGTCTTGCAGGACGGCTGATGTGAGACACTCGAGCGCTTGGTAACGCGTTCACAGCAGCTCCGCTGGCTGTGGCCTTTGGACGGGAGTGGAGGCGCGAGGTATTCGCCGCTGGGACACGCGCAGTTAAGTTGAAGTCACTGCCAGATCTGGCAGTCGAAGCTCCGCAACGCGAGATGCTCAGGCGAACTTGGGTGCTGGTGTTCGTCGACAATCTCGGTGGCGTTCCAGCAGCGCTTGTGGACGTGGTGACGGCGTTGGTAGTCGTGGCCATTGCGTGATCTTCAGCACGAGTGGTAGCACCAAGTTGGAGCGAAGGAGCCGCGATGCGCACAGGCAAGAATGCAGTTGGGATGGTGATGTGGTACGCGCGGCCAGTGTCATCTAGAGCCATCCGGAAGTTCATCCAGGAGAGGCATTTGTGCTCCTTGTTGATCTTCTGCTTGCACGCACATGTACCTCGGTAGTTTTCGCCGAAATCGGACGTGATCAGCAGTGGTGGCGGTGGCGCATGATTGCCGACTGTTGTCGCCGCTGCCGCTGCTGCGGCGGGTAGGGAGATTAGCATGGTGATGGACTCCTCGATGCTGTCGCCCCGGCGAATAAGAATGAAGTGTCCAGTCTCGAGCTGGAAACGGAAATGCCCGCCATCGAAAGCCGCCTGCTGAGGAAACTGGCGGGGTAAACCGAGCTGACGCTGCGCAGAGCGTTGTCCGCCTTCTCCGTCTTCTCCGTTGGATGCCATCACTATCGTTGTCACTTGCGTTGGAAATCGAGAAATGACTCTTACTGCTAGCGGGGAAATTGACGAGTGAGGGAACGTTCCCCGCACCCCGCTGCCGAGAAGTTCGAACGTGGTCACATACTGTGACGCCCGCGCACGAGAGAGAAGGAATTGAGAGATGCGGTGAGTGGCTAAGATCGCCAGTGGCTTCAACACCGTGCACGTGTGGGGACGGGAAGCGTGGATCGCGTACTGTCTTGTCTATGTCGTCGAGATACGGGTTGGCCAGACATTGGACCGATTGGCAACTGTCCTCTGAACCCAACCCTACGCAGCACGCCTCCTCGTGAGGAGGCGTCACGGGTGAGGAGCCTCACCCGTGCCATCTTCACATCGTCATGCAGGCTGCCACTATTCCCCGACCAAGCGCTCTCTACCCCAACCAAGCGCTAGCAGCACTATGAGTTACTGCTGAGCAGCCCATTGGCGATCCCCATCGCCAGTGGCGATTCGCCACGGATCAAACACAACGGCTTGGCAACGACCACCAGTGGCTTCACAACCTTCCGTGTATCCACATTGAGGACTCCTCATAATTGAATCGTGTGCAGCCCTTCTCCTCCGTCCGTCAGTCTCGCGGACGCTGCGACCTTTCAGGATCCATGTGGCGAGACCCATTTGGGTACTTCAGCAACGGACCGTCCATGTCGAACGACGCCACAGATTTCCTTTCCATTCGTGGTCATGGAACCCACACGGTGAGAAGAATGTCCTACCTGCAGTGTACGGTACTATGTGCTGTATCCACGCGGGACAATGGAGTGGACTGGAGCACGCAGCGATATGGCGTTGGTGGTGATCACCACGAGCTCGCCGAAGGTCGAGCGGCAAGCCGCATTGTTGGCTCCATTCATAGTGCTTTGGTGCCTGGAGGGGAGTGGCGAGTGCGGAAGAACTTCCTCTCCTCTGGCTGTCCCACTCACAGGTACAGTTGAAGATGGTGAGCGAGAGCGAAGGAGTGAGAGAGGCAGTGTGCAGCGCCAGACCAACGGGATGCTTGGAATGCGTGCTGTCCTGTCTCCCTTGTCAGTCTTTGGATGAGTTCAAAATGCGTGACTTACTGACATTCACGACGCCGTGGCTGGTGCTGTGGATTCCAGGGTGCTTCATGCAGCAAGCGGCGTAGTGATGAGAGCACGAAATGCAACATCCACTGCTGTGAGGCGCTGTCTGGGAACGAGTGAAATGCACGAATATATGCTCGGTGAGGTTGCTTCCGCCGAGAGATCCATTGCGCCGTGGCTGAGCTGGGGGTTCATGACGTCGGAGATGGAGTGCTCCCCATTCTGCGAGTGGTGAAGAAAAGGGATAGGTGGTTGAGGACGTTGAGGTGCCACGGGGTGGGGTTCGTGTGTACTGTTTGCCTCAGCGGCATTGCCACGCAGTGGAAAGCTTCCAGCTGGGGTTCGTTGGTGACGCAGAACCTCGATCTCTGACATTCTGTTGTTGCCGACATCCATCTGCAGCTTTCATCACTGATCAACCGGTTGTCTTGTTCTCGGAATTCATTTCCTTCTTACATACATCATACCAAAATTGGCGGAGGAGAGAGGACAGCACTCACTCCGAAGTGGTCTGGCGACAGCGATCTTCACCTGCACGCTGCCTGGCTCTCTCAATCTTTCGCTCGTCGAGAGTATCTCGCTTCGATTTTCAGTGTAAACCCTAAATTGTTTTGCAATTGCCGCCCCTCGAGGAAGCACTGTGAATCAAGCTGACAATGCGGCGCGGCACCTGGCGTTCGGCGACTCGTGGTGATGCCACCACAACGCCATCTCGCTGTGTGCCGCCGTCAAATCCACCGAACCGCGCGGATACACACAGAACTATAGCTGGACATACATCTCGCTGCGTGGGTTCCTCAGCCACGAATGGGAAATGTGTGGTGTCGTCGACGTGATGGTGCGCTGATGAAGTGCCTGATGGCCCACGCCTCCGATATTACAGCGAAGCTCAGTATGTGAATACAGCTGACTGTCTTTGTGTCCTCAAAATGCATGTTGTTCTTCAATTTATCACCACAATCGGTCTCGCCGCATGGGTCTTGAAAGGTCGCGGCGTCCGTCAAGTGCTGCCCTTTCTCATCGTCAGCACGCGATCCAAACTTCTCCCATTCAATGTGCATGGACACATGCAAGGCGGTGAAGTTACTGGCAGTCGTCTCCACGCCGCTACTTGTCCGTGGAGATGGAGACCGCTGTTGGAGTGCTCAGCAGTGTTTCAAAGAGCTGCTATTAAAGAGCGCTGGGTTGGTAAACCGTAGGTGGTGGCAGTGAGAAAAATGGTGGCAGTCCGCACGCCGAGAAAGAAGAGGTCGTTGACGATGTGAAGATGAAACGGGTTCGGCTGCGCACTGCAGGGTTGGGTTCAAAGGTCGCGCGATGGAAGATGGCTCCAACCTCCTATATATTATCGATGATCGAAGGGATCCACACCTTACATTAACAAAATCGCTGTCTTCGAACTCTTAAAATGCATTTCTGCGTATCAGTCAAGTGGTACAACATGTCTTGAGAGGGCGCGGAGTCGGTGACTGACCAAAGAGACAGGACAGTACGCGATCCCCACACACATGCACAGTGTTGAAGCCACTGGCGATCTCCGCCGAACACCGTCTCTCAATCCTTCTCTCTCTCGTGCGCGGGCTCCATACTGCAGTACCGTGGTCACGTTGGAAAGCTTTCGCCCTCACTCGTCAATTTCCCCGCCAGACAGCAAGACCCACCGCTCGTTTCCATCGCAAGTACCAGCGACGGCGATGGCATCGAACGAAGAAGATGGAGAGCGCTCTGAGCAGCGCTTAGAGCAGCGCCAGCTCCCACTCTCCCGCCAGCTCACTTTCCCCAGCCAGTTCCCTGCGCGCGCGGATCTCACTAGCATGCTCCTTCGTTTCCAGATCGGAACGGGGCATTGTTTTGTTGTACGCCGGGGCAACAGTATCCAGGCGTACAACGACGTGCTACTAGCCCGACACGCGACTGCAGTAGCAGCAGCGGCGATAACAGTCGGTAATCCTCCGCCACCGCCACCACTGCTGATCACGGCCGATTTCGGCGAAAACTACCGAGGCACACTCGTGTGCAACCAGAAAGTGAACAAGAAGCACAAGTGCCTCGCATGGATGAAGTTCCTGGTGACTCTGAACGACACTGGTCGCGCTTACCACATCATCATTCCGACTACATTCCTGCCAGTGTGCGTCGCGGCTCCTCCGCTGCAAGCTTCAACTGCCACGCGTGCTCAAGATCCCCCTACGGCCACCGATGTCATCACCACTTCTACGAGTGCTGCTGAAGCCTTTGCTGGAACGCCGCCGAGATTCTCGACGAGCACCAGCACCCAAGCCCACCCAAGCACCTCGACTGCCGGAGCCCCGCCAAGATCTCGCACTGGTGGCTTCAGCTTTACTACCATTCTCCCGTCGGTGAATTCCTCCAGCCTCCAAACCCACCCAGCGACCACGACCAGCCGCGCTGCTGCGGACACGTCGCCAGGCGGTAGTATTTCTCCCTCCACGCCTGTGAGACGATCGTTGAGTACCAGTTTCCAGTCCACTCGCCCAGCGACCACGACCAGCCGCGCTGCTGCGAACACTTCGCCAAGCGGTGGTGTGTCTATCTCCACTCCTGTGAGACGATCGTCGGGTACCAATTCCCAGTCCACTCGCCCAGCGACCACGACCAGCCGCGCTGCTGCGGACACGTCGCCAGGCGGTGGTGTGTCTCCCTCCACGTCTGTGAGACGATCGTCGGGTACCGATATCCAGACTCGGGCGGTGACGGTGACCGATGGAGCCGTGGCGAACACGCCCCCTAGTGCTAGCAGCGTCTCCGCGAGGATGCCTCCGGGACCGTCGACTCGTTCGACTCGAATCCAAGACTGTGGGCAGGACCGTGAAACTTCGACACGATCGGGTTCGAGCGGTCCGTGGAAGAGACGCCTGACCTCGCCGGATGTGGCCGATGTTCAGGAACCTCGTCAAAAGAGTCGTCGCCTGGCCGACGGTAGAGCTTTGCCTCAGGGGCACGGGCTGCGATTCGGAGTGGAGATGGCACCAGAGGGAGTGCGAGCACACCTTGATATGAACTACTCGGAGCACGTCGCCGCATATCTTCAGACGATGCTCGCGGTGACAGTCGTGTGTGTGCTCATCGTCTTTCGGCTTACGTAATGGCCACTGATCTGCGGATGGCTTCACCGCCACAGCAGTTGGTGTGCGGCCACACCAAGGAGGTGTACAGCCACATCAGTCTGAGGCTAGTGAGTCGGGCCATTCCCAGGTTGAAGTCCCAGTTCATGTTTAACCGGCAGCCAATGCGCAACGTGCTGGAGCCTGCACGCAAAGCAGCCAGTGAGGCAACCGCAGGAATACATGATAGTCTTTGATTTACCCTGGTGTC
>JAADXI010000844.1:0-14110 GCA_023337615.1 Pythium brachiatum | reverse complement strand
CGTGAGAAAATTCGAGAGAGAACAGCGAGATGTAGCCACTCAATCCCAAAATTTCGGATAGGCAAGCCTAGTTTAGCGTCGTGGGTGGCGGCCGTTTTGGGTTCAATGATCCTAATTTTGACGATATTATTTTAATAATATTCGTCAAAATTAGGATCAAATAAAGGTGGAAGACATATTTTAATATGTCTAAAAATATGTCTTCCACCTTTATTTGAGTCGACCGCTCGGTGTATCAATGTACTGAGATGAATGAATTAATGGTACCGTGAAAGGTCACTTGGGCTTGGGGATCCATCTCATCAGTGGAGACGACGTTCGACATGCGTGCGCAGTGCTACAGCGCGCCAGTGCAGCGACGCTATTACGCCGGCACGGGCTCACTGCCTCATCTCGTGTCGCTGCTGCTGCTTCTCGCTGTGGTGTTTGTTCCGCTGTTTCTCGCGCAGGGATCCTACGGTGAGTTAGCTACGTTTTAGGGATGAGCTGCTCATCGAGAAGCTCGTTTACTGACTGTGCATTAGGTTTCTGGCCCAAGACAAACTCCTATTCGGAACAGCCAGTCGTCAAGCTCACGTATGAGGTCATTGCAGTCTTGGAAGGAGAGCGAGTCGACGCTGGCAGTGGCACGAAGGAGTATGTTCGCATGATGCCCACCTCCCTCTCCACCAAAATCCAGCGCATGCTTCAAGATGATATGCGCGCGTCGCAGATCCGCGTGAGTCCATGATCTTAGCTTCTGAACTTCATGCGTGTGGATATTAGTTGACTATGTGCATGTTGTGAAGGCGTTTGAAGTCGACAGCAATCGTGATGGGGCTCCTGAGGAGCTCCATGTCCGAGTGACGACGCCGCTGCACCCAGGAGAAGCGATTTACCAAGCCAGGGTCTTCGTGCTCCTCAACTACACGCTCCAGTCCCATGCAAACGTCAATATGGACGCGCTGGCAGCGTACACATTTACATCGTCGCTGCCGTTCTCCTCACTAACCGTGGATGGCGATCTGAGGCTGGAGATGCGAACACCCGCCCACATCTCGAACAAGTAAGTGAACTTGATCTGCCGTGCATACAACTCGCTCGTGTGCTAAGCTAGATCTCCGCCAACAGACTTCAGCATCCGTTTGAAGGGAAGCCACTGATGAATACTTCCAGGATCTTCGGACCGCAAGACCTTGATCTCGATGCGATGGTCTCCAAGTTCCGAGCGAGACCATGTACGGTATCATCTAAATGATCGCCCACCGTCGTGTTCCTCAGTCTCTGATGGTTGATTTCTGTTGGTAGGGCACACTCCCTTCCACGTCCCGCTGCCCATGTGGACGACCGACGTCGCGCCAGCAGCCGCCACGACTCGCAAACGCACATTCAACTTGGATATGACCATCCGCATCCCACCAGTCGACGTGCTGTATGCTCACCATCTTACCTGTCTGTGTGCTTACCAATGGACTCACGTTTGCTCTCGTTGTCAACATAGATATCGTCCAACATGGGCCGAGCTGCTCAAGACGGCATGGATCCAGGTGAGTTGAATGGTCAATCTCTGGAAAAGGAACTGCATAGCCCACTCACGTATCGTCGCTGTAGTATTTCTCGCTCGTGGTGATCATCTACGGACTTGCGCAAGCCATCTCGGGCATTCTCTTCAAGAACAAGCTGCTTGACACCTACTCGGTGCTGGACGACCCACAAGTGCTCACCAAGAAGCATCAATAAATGCGTGGATTCCTTCCTCCCACTCATTGCTTGATCGTTGCTGGCGAGACACTCGAGCCGAGGCTTCGCATGATCGTCACAGACTCGCCTTCTTCTTGCTCGTCCATCGCCATGCGTTGCGGAATGAACAAATAGAACCACGGCATTCGCGTGGGGTCGGTGCCGGCGTCGGAAAAAATGGTCTGCCACGAAATCAACCCCAAATGCGCGATCATCATGCGGTAGTAGTGCGTAAAGCTCTCGGCGAGAAAGCTCCACTTGCCACGCAAATCGCGAAACCAGATTTGGGCCGATTTGTCTGGGGAATCAATTGTCAGCCCCGAGCTTCCTGAGTCTCCCAAACAAATATACAGTATGCATTGCACCTGAGAAGAACACGAGCGCGACGTCGCCGTATTGTGGAGACGACTCCAACGCAAATGTCGTCGCGCAGTCGTCGATCTGAATCCACTATGTCAGCCACGATACACAGCATGTTCGATTGCAACGGCGTACCGGTACGTACGTGGAGATGACGCACGCGATGGTGGTCTGCAGGACGACACTCGGCTTGGAAGTTGTCGACACGGCCCCGCTGCAAGTCTTGCACACTGTTTAACGAGAAATGGCCCACGAGCGTCGGCTCCGTCTTGAAAAACGCAAACCACTTGACGGAGACTCCATTCGTGACCGTGTAGAACCGCTTGAGATCGTCGGGAAGCCGGCACGGATGGTTCTTTTGATCCCAAACACCGAGCTGCACGTTGGTGGCGCCGACAAACGACTTGTGGTCGAGATGCGAGACGCGCTTGTGCTTCTTCAGGTATGAGAACACGCCCATCGAGATCGCATCCAGGGGCTCCATGTTCTTTTCTTCAGACTGGCGTCGCTTTGGTGTCCGAGGGTGCCTCTTCAAGCTCGAATCAGATACAGTACAACCCATTGCTTCATTTCCAGTGGCTTCAAAACCTGAGTCACAAGAAATCACGGCATCACTCTCCTCAACAGCAAGGTGCCATACATACTCCTCAACAGCACAGTCGCTGTTTCTTATTCCTCTTCATAGTAGAAAATGCTTTCATCTCGGTACAGCATCGCGTCAAAATCGGCCTTGGAAACCGCGACGACACGGCGTTTCACCTTGTCTGGCGTCAAATCGATCACGCGTGTGTGGCGTTGGCTCAGCGCCGGTGAATTTGGACGTCTACAGGAGAACATGCCACATCAGGTACGAGACATCGGTGCTGTATCCTATTGAAACTACGTACCGCTCGAGAACGCCGACATGGAGGCGAATCGATTGCGGCGAGCCAGCGGCAGGTTTCCGTTTGCTGCTCTCAGCAGAAGATGCTTGGCCGACGTGGATGCTCAGAATCTCGCACACATCGAACAGAAGAAAGTGGTCGATCTTCCCTTCCGCTGACAAATCGACCAGGAGCAACTCCCCCGTGTGCAGCTTGAGTGTCGTCCTACATACAGCACAGTAATTTGTCAGCTCACTTCACGACCAACGTAAACAACAACGTACTGGTCGCTATCTCCAATTTCGGCAGAGGCTGCCATCACTGCCATTTCACCACGAGCCTTGGAATCCGCGGACTTTGGCTGCTGAGGCGTGAAGCCAACTTCTTTTGGATCGAGGAAACGCTACAGAACCCATCATTATCATACACTCAGCCACCAAGGTCACACAGCCATTTCCGCCACACGAACCTGAAGAATCATGCACTCCGTGACCCACGCAAAGGTCTTGACAGCGGCTTGGTGCTTCCGGGCATGAGACTCACACACCTAGACCATAGCAGGCATCCAGTGAGTGTCGAAGGCCATTCCGATGGCGGAACGAAGCATGTAGTCATTCATACCTTCGTGAATTCATCAGCCAACACGATATCCACGGTTTGCTCACGTGAAGCCAGCAAGTCCTGTACAAAAACATCAACGTCAGCACCATCCACATCTCGCCCAACAACGTAATCGTTCCTCCGAAACGTACCTCCTGGACAAAATCGGCACCGCACGCGCGAAGAATGAACGTGGTGAGCTCGCTCATGCTTCGTGTCTTCTCCAGATTGGTTGGCTGCACGTCAAGCGGGATGCCAAACTTGAGCCCTCGGAAGATGTCGAGTTCCTTGACAGGTAGACACTCGAATTTGCCCGTGGTCACGGAGCATCCTGACGGCACGCAATATCCTTGCAATGGTACAATCTCTCGCTTCTTGATACAGGCATGGATCCACTCGGGGTGCACGACAGGAATCCCACACGCGACCGCGTACATGAACTTCAGCTTGCGCCAGGACACGGAAGTCGCGATGACCACCGCCTTGTTGTTGGGCTTCTTCTGCAGGATATCTTGATGGCGTTCCCACACGCGACCACCGTAATCTTCGATGAGCTTTGCGAGATTCGTCTGGCCTTCGCCCGTGAAACCCGTGAGGCAGAACTCGAACCTGCCTTTGAACAGTGACTTGGTCCGCGAGGTGTACGCCCGTGACGATTCGTTTGGAATGGGAGACAGAATCCGAGCACGAGTCCGCACACTGGGCGTCGACGATCCAGCGACAGCCGATGGGGCGATCGGTGGCTTAGCACTGCGCGACGACTTCTTCGGTGTGACTTCCATGGATCGCTTTTCTTTCGCTGGGCCTGTGCCAGCATCAGGAGAGAGGAACGTGCGCCCTCGCTTGCGGTTTGCCATGGGTGTGTTTAGCGCACTCGTTGGAGAACTGGCTTGGGCTGGACGAGCTTTCTTTGGAGTCGCATCATCTGCAGTCGCTGCTTCGTGCTTTCGCTTCGATGGTGAATTGTTGGTGGCAAGCTCAACTTGACTCGTAGGCGGCTTCTCAACGAGACGCGAGGCCTGCAGAGTCTTCAGCGCTAGTGCCCCGAGATCCGGAAAGCTGTCAAGCTGCTGGGACTCGCTGTCCTGCGAATCAGGGATCGCAAACGCGAACTCGAGATTGCGGATCGCTGACGAGGGCCGCGCTGCTGGCTTCGCTGGAGACGTGGCAACACCTGTGCATTCGCAAACTGTCTCGCCGCATTGGCAACTGGAGTCAACAAACTCATACGACCGCTCCTGGGAATCCGAAAGCTGCACAGTCGAGGCTTCCACCTTGCCTCTCTTCTTCAGCGCACCAGGAGCTGTCTTCGACGGCTGAGTAGGCGGAAGATCCTCTTGACTCTCATCTTGTGACGACCACACCGATTCGGTTGTTGGTGGCAGCGGCGGAGCGAGTGCAGTGGCTCCACGCTCAGTCTGCGCACGTTCTCGGCGTATTCTCTCCGCTAGTTCGGTCAGCGTCTGGTCTTCAGTATCCACAAACGCTCGTTCGTCTTGACGCAGCGTATCCCTTGCCTTTTGCTTGCGTTTCAAGAACCGATTCCCCGACCCCGGACTTCGTGAACTGCCGTTGCTACTCACTCCAGCGGCAAGAGTACTGATAGGCTGATCCTCCGGTGTGGCTAAGATAGTCGGTTCTCTCTCAGCGTTGCGTTGATCTTCCTCCAATGCTGCGTCTTGGTCGATCGTTTCTGGGAATGCTTCAGTACACGGCTCTATAGCGTAGTCATCGTCGTCATCTCCAAGGTCCTGGTCAGCTTCCAGGTCTTCCTCGAGAACCTGCGTCGACCCCATCGATTCCTGGTCGTCCACGTCTGACGCTGCTTCGCAATCACGCGCACCATCTTCCACATCATCTTCACGCACGGGCGTAGCCTCCAGATCCTCAGCTTCCTCGTCTTCTACTTCGTCTTCACGCACGGGCGTAGCTTCTGGATCCACAGCTT
Organism: Pythium brachiatum; assembly: GCA_023337615.1. Classification (NCBI taxonomy): domain Eukaryota; phylum Oomycota; class Peronosporomycetes; order Pythiales; family Pythiaceae; genus Pythium; species Pythium brachiatum. The sequence continues at coordinate 8,620 of JAADXI010000844.1, read as the reverse complement.
CTTCGTTTCCCGCATCATCTTTACACACGGGTGTCGTTTCTGGATCCGGCGCTTCTTCACCATCCAGGATAAAGCCACCACTACGCACAACGGGCTCTTCGTCTGCCTCCTCAACGGGCGACTGCATCTGTGCGTCGTCCTCTTCGCGCTCTTCGTTGAACCGAGACGCATCACGGTCATCGACTTCCATCGCGTCACTATCAGAACCCGCTTCATCCTTCTCGTTCGCAGTGAATCTCCCGCCATTTGTCGAGGGCTTTGCCCAGTGTTGCTGTTCCAACACTGACAGAAACCCACCGCCGCTGCCCTTCGACGCGCCCCGCAGCCTATGGCCAATCTGCACTTCCTCCACCCGCTTCTCCTCCACTTCCGCGCTCGCTTCTTCGTCGCTACGTTCTTTATTCGCTTCAGAGACCGTCGTAATAGCACTATCATCGTGCTGTGTATCGTCGAGAAATACCTCCTGGAATTGACTCGCGGGCTGGCTATTCGCACCCATTTGGCTCAACTGCGACACCGACGCACCCAGATCAAGCGCGAGCCGTAGACCACCACGACTGCCACTCGTTGCTGCGCTTCGCTGCGGCATCACGACGGTAAACGGCCGCCGTAGACACGCGAACGCGTTCGGATCAGCGCTGCATTGCTCGGTCGATACGTCCTCGGAATCGCCGCGTCTATCACCGAGTAACGGCTCATTCTCACGCGGAGACAACGCCGTATAATCTGATAGCGGGTCCATACGCACAGAGCTCCTACGAGATGCGTGAAGATACCGAGAAGATGCTACGTCGTGTTCCCTCCACTGCTTTGTCGTGATGCGTTTGATTCCTTCGCTCGCGCCAAAATGGAGCTGTGAGAGTGAAGGTTGGGTTACACACCTTCCTAAACCAATACGTAACCCTCCTGATCTAATATCACAGGATGGACGTTTCGACTCCATTTCCACCAATCAACGCGGGGCATTTATCGAATTCTCCACTTCAACAATGTGACGACAGGCGGGTGTCCTAATTTATCATTGCCTTATTTTAGGACAAATCGGTCTTTTTGGTGGCGGGAAGCCAAGACCTGACACGCGCGCACATACAGAAAGAACGGGCCAACGGAAGCCCTACACTGCCGCTGGGGCACCTGCATTTACCCGCGACGGCTCGTGCTATAGATATCGAGACGGAACGGACTCCTCCAGATACAGCCCCCACACGCCTCTAACCACTCTCTCACCTCCAGGCGCTTCTTCTTCTGTTGTCTGTGCGTCTCTCCACGCGATTCCCACCTTCCACCACCCAGTAGCAACCGCGCACTAAATACCAAGATGTGGAGCGCGATCGTGCGTCGCACAAGCGGCGATGCCAAGCGCCAGGAGACGCAGTTCATCGAGCTTGATGACGAGGACTGTAAGCTGCTGGTCGCGGCGGGGCTCCAGATCCAGAAGGGCGCGAGTCCGCGCGATCTGTACTGCTTCCAGTACCTGCCGACATATTACGACGGCACGCCACTGCAGGTGCTGCGATTGCTGGAGGAAGTGAAAGCCGCTGGACGGCAAGTGCGTCGCGCGGCTGCGCAACAGGCCAAGCGCCAGCGTCTGAGTGGCGCTGGAGAGTACGCTACTGGTAGCAGCTCCAGCAAGTCGGTGTCGTCGTCGTGGCGAAGCACGGGAAAGGACACCGACGTGGAGCTGCTGGACGACAATGAACAGGAAAACGCTGGACAGCAAGGCCAGCTGCCGGAGCTCATCAAGATCCGGTCGTTCTCAGTGGCGTCCAAGGCGCCCGCGTCGCCCGTGAAGGGCTCAGCCAGATACGAGACGATCGAGACGCCGGTCAAGCCGTCGGCGTCGCGGTCGTCGTCGCCTGTGGGCAAGAGCCACACGCCGCAGACAGCGCGCCGCAGCCAGCGCAGCAGCATGAAGATTGACGTTATGCCCGTACAGGAAGAGCCCGGTTCGTCACGTAAACGCAAGAGCAGCGAGTCTCCATCGACGTCGACGTCGCCTCTTGCAAAGCTGTTTTCTCCGCACGGCGGCATCAAGACGCCATCCCCAGGGCTCAAGACGCGTCGCACGAGTGTGCTGAAGGAGTTTGAGACGCCTGACCAGTCTGATGAAGGAGCTACGCCACCGACGGCACCCGCGCAGCCCAAGCGCATCACGCTGACCAGTGAGTACACGGAGACAGTGACGAAGCGGTTCACGGCGAGTGAGTGGGATGATGACGATGAGGCCTCGGCAGACGACGGACTGGTGGATGATAATGTGGAGGACGACGAGCGTGGCTGCTGCGATGTGAAGAGCGTGGTCGAGCCCATTCTGGAGGTGCTCCACCGCACGTCGTCGCGCGTCCAAAACGCGTGGGAAGAAGTACGTGGCCTTTCGTCTTCGCTTGTGCTGGTGCCGGTGTGCGACAAAGAGGCCGCCGAGCCAAGTGTTCATGTTGCTGACGTCCGTGACGATGCTGTCGATCTCTTAGTATTCGAAGGTGACTCCGACAACGACGACCAAGTCGAGTTTGAAAGCAAGCAAGTGATCGATCCATGGGCTACTACGCCCGTCGAGTCTGGAGGTATCAGCGTCCGCACACGACGCCAGAGGCGAGAGATTCGACGGCTCAGTGCAGCGTCCACGTGGAGACTGTGGTGACCACTACCACGATGGCGTGGCCAGCGAACGTAACTACTTATTATTTGACAGACCACATATTTTGCTTATTGCGGCGGGCGAAGGCGATGACGACCCGTCGAGATGTACGAAGATGACGAAGACGACTCAAGATGATTAGGAAGCCAGCCCCCAAGGTCCAACGTCAACGGCGTGAAGCACACTCCACCCGGATAAACTAAAGATAGCGAGGATTTTGGCAGGTATGCATGGAGTTAGTTCCGTTCCTTTGGGCACTAGTGAGGCTGTAATTCATCTCGAATCGTGAAAATGGACGCCGCACCGGCCAGTATGTCGCCGACTGACACTGCCCAAGGCCCCGCGTCGACGCCAAAGCCCACGGACGTGCTGTTTGAGACAGCGCAGCATCTCGACAATGAAAAGAAACAGATCAGCGCGATCAAAGCTGCGCTTCTGGCGGTTCCGACGGACGGTAGCAAGGCGTATTTTCCAGAATGTACGTGTCTGCAGCTGTACAAGCGCGGTAAGTACAAGGAGATCGCGTGTGAAGCCCACAAGTTCACGCTGCGCCACTCCAAGCCTCACCCGTTTATGAAGCTTGGTGGCAACACCCCGCCAGCCCGCTCACTCAGTGGATCCCAGTCTGAGCCAGCGATCATGCCACTGAATCTGAATCTGCCGGTGTCGCCGATCAAGACCGATGGCTCCACGAAGACGGAGCGCAAGAAACCCAAGAGCAAACAGGGCAGCCGTACGACGACGCCAAGCGACGAAGGATCGAGTCGTCAGGGCAACAAACGACCGAACGCCCAGCGGCCCGCGAGTAATAACCGTGTGGATGAGTCCAAGACAGCGCAGGCTTCCTCACCAACAGCGAAAGGACTCCCATCGCTGACCAAATCGCCAGCAAAGCCTGCTCAACGACATGTACTGGAGATCGTCGAGCAGCAGCCTGTACAAGAGCTCATTGACCAGCCTCTCCAAGCGATCGTACTCGGAGGCGAGCCGATCTTTGTGGATATGAAAGACGTGGTGAAAATGCTGGAAAAGTACGACAAACTGGTCGAACTCCAGGCCGAGACACCGCGCAACATGGCGGTGCTGTACACGCGCCGGTCGACTCTGCTGGCGGCTCTGGGGAAGTACGAAGCGGCGCTCCAGGACGCAGAGAATGCCGTGCGAATCGCACCGACGGCCACGGTGGTGAGTCTTTCTCTTTCTAGTTGTGAGGTGGTGGAGAATGTGGCAAGGAGCCTCACGCAGTTCTTTTCTTCCGTAGGGCTACTTCCGTCAGGGCTACGCGTTGTACGGACTGAGGCGATACGCGGAGGCCAGCAGTGCGTTCCAGCAAGCACTGGCGTACGACGTCCACTCGCGCCAACTACGACACGCGTTGGATGTGTCGCTCTCCCAGCTACGGCACCACCACCATGAGACCGATGGAATCAAATACAGGTGATGGTTGAGGGCGTACAAATTGAATCGCTCGCGTGGAAGAAGACGAGCAACTGCACTCATGGATTTCGTTGAGCACGAATCATTCAGCAAACCCATTTCATTGAGAGGACCCCATCAAATCTCGTCAACGCGGCCCTTGTAGCCGGCAAACAGGTCCTTCTTATCGTCTGCCTTGGACTTGGCGGCTACAGTAGAAGACGACCACACAAATTCGTGAGTCACTGCCCCGTACTACGTACTATCGATTCTATCCTGCACAGAGAGTACAGTCGCACCTCGAGATCGGCTCTCTTGTGATGGATGGTACGAGTAGTGCGGAGGGTTTTGCGGTGGCGCTGGATGGCCAGAGGGGCGACGAGGAAACGACGACGGAGGCTGCACGGGCATCCGCTCAAACTCCTTTTCCAGATCATCGAAAAGGCCGCCAGACCCACCAAAGAGCCCACCACCAAACAGTCCTAGGATAACAATACCATCATCAGTTAGAGCGACTGGGAATCTCTGTGGTGGCGATTTGATGGCACAAATACCTTCGAACGGACGCAGCATTTCCTGTCGAAGAAAGTCAAACGGACTCATCTGGGCTTCAAAGTCGTCCTCTCTGTACTCACACAGCACAACAAAATGAAAGCGTCAGTCTACTATAATAAACACGTGTATGAATACGGTAGATAGCAGCCGACGCACCGTTGGCGGAAGGGATCGAATGCGCCAAACGGATTCGCACCGGCCTCCCTATGAATGCTCACAAGATCAGTCGGATAGCGTCCTACTTGTACAGATGAACGAGCGGATACGCACCCTTTGCGCGAGTCCATACGCTCGCGGTTGAAGAAGTCGCCCTCGAACAGGTCCTGTCCGCCGTGCTCGTCCTCTGTGACTTCCTTGCGGTTCGAGATCAGTTCCTGATCGTTCACACAGCAAGAAGCTCCCTCGTCAACAACAAAGACCAGAACGTTTCATGGGGAGCCATCCACGCGCACCTTGTTCTTGCCGGGACACTGACGGAAGATCTTCTTGATGATCTCGCACTTGCTTTCGCCGTTGATCGAGCGGCAGGACTGCGACAGCGCCGTCGAGTAGAAGCAGCCTAGGAAAACAGTGTCAGTCATTCCATCGCGTTTATCTCCGCCATTTCTGGGTCTCTGGGGATGGAAACGACCACTCCATGATCAAGAGGCACGCGCACATGACCTGGATTCTCCTCTCGGTCCTTCTCGATCAACGCGCGCTCGTCGTCGCCTAGCGATGCCATGAGTTCCTGCGAAGCTTTTCACCGTTGGATTGCGGCGCGTTTCCACATTCGGACGAGCATTGGAAACCATCACTCCAACTAAAAGACTATCACTCCTTACCATACAAGAACGTTCGAGATGAGAAGTACTGTGGTCCGTTTGTCAAAGATCTCTATACCTCTGTAAACAGATACTGTAACTATGCGACGTGTGAAAAATACCATCACTCCCATTTCATCTTCAGCTCGTGGATTGCCATGAATAGACCGAGGAGCTCTCGGCTTCAATAGCTCTGTTCGACTCCACCACAGCTAACGCATGATAAACTACTAGGCGCAATGGATCCTCGTGGCGTAGTGTCCTGGGAGGCTGTGAACTACTCGAGCCAAGAGCTCCCGCACAAAGCCAGCAACCTCAACAGCGCATCCAGTGCCAACGCACTCCGACGGCTGCTTGTCTCGTCAGCAGGCCTCGAAGACGGAGCGTTTGAAGAAGGCTGGCGATCAGAGAAGTTCTGTGAGTATCCACAAGAGCTGGTGTTTCGTGTCAGCCCAAACAGTGGCTCGTATGCTTCGCCAACCATCCACTCGATCGTGATCGTGGCGGATCCGACGCTGATCCCGAAGCGAATCGAGATCTTCTTAAGCACTACAACAGCCAAGCAATGGCGAAAGGCGGCTTTCCACAGGCTGGGATATATCACGTTGCGAAGCCCACAAGAGACGCAGTGTGCTGCTCAAGAGCTCAAGACGGTACCGATCCAGCAAGGCAGTGCAGCCTCCGAGAGTATCACTTACGTGCGGCTACTCGTCCACTCGTGCCATGTCCACAAGGCGAATGTATTCAACCAAGTTGGATTGTCGTGTGCGGTTGCACTGTCGGAGCCACTTGATACGACGCAGAGACATGAAGAAGACACGAAGCTGTGGGAGGGAGCGCCACTTCAGGAGAGACGTCATGCAGCCGTTGACGAGCATACAACACTGAACATGGGCGCATCTTCTTCACTACCCACTCTTTCCTCTACATCATCCTCAGCGATCTGGGACGCTGAGGTTGGTGAATACGTGACGCCCACCCAGATCCTCACACGCATCCAGCTCGCACGTGAACGCCATGGCGTCATTGTACAGAGCACTCTCCACACTGATGGTGATCTCGTGCAGTTCCAGGAAGGACAACGCCTGTGGCTACTCGAGGAGCGTGGATGTAAGCAGCTCAGTGACAAGTTGGGTGAGTTGCAGAGTGCTGAAGCACTGTCCCGAACGGTAGGAGACCGACTCGAGATCCGAAAGCAGCTCGACTCGGTGCTGAAGTCGCTGGGGCAACTCGTGTCTCGCGTCCATTTACGTGAAGCCGACATGCAGAGAAACGTGAGTCGGGCTTTGATCACTCAGCTTGCAAACAGTCCGGTCAAGACGACGAAACAATCGCTTAGAAGGCCGCTTTCGAAACCTGTTTTCTCCCGTCCAGACTGGCCAAAGCTCGAGCAGTGGCAGTCGCGAGAAGAGTTTGTGTGGAGAGTCGTCGAGGCAGTGAAGCTGTGGGTCGAACGAGACGAGAAGAAGGTTCGAATACGAAAATCACACAGTGACGAAGAGCCGGAAGTCCTGAACGAAGCGCTGCAGATCGCGACGACAGGACTCGACGACGGCAATCCGCAGGTGTTCGTCGCAGCTAATGCATTGCTCACGATCGTACTGACACACCACCCACGCTTCCATGATAGCTGTGCCTGGAAACACGATGTACGTTGTGTCTGTAGTTGTCTACAATCGATGTATTTGACTCACGGTCTCACATATCAGGTAGTGGCTCTGATCAAGCAACTGGCCAAGCGACTGGATGATCATCAGCCCATAGTTCGCAACAACGCAGCTTTTAGCATTGTCAAGGTATCCAACACGCGAGCCACACAGTTTCATTTGTCTCCAACAGCTCACACATAACTGTGTATTTCTTACTTGGTAGATTGCTGAGCAGACTCGTGCTAGCGGAAGCTTTGTACTGCACAATCTTCTCCAATTGACCGAGAAGCAGGAGCTCCAGCTCATCGACCAGGCACTGTACGGCGTGATCAAAGTCGTCTCGGCATTGCTGCAGGCCTTCCACTGCTGCGCAACGATCGATGTCTCTCACAAACGCGTGCTCAAGTTGCTGCTCACGAGCGACGCATTGATCCACGAGAACGGCCATGTGAGAGAAGCGGCCCACGAGCTGCTTGTTGTGCTCCATGGCGAAGTTGGGGGCGAGGTGATCGTCGAGTTTTTCCGCAAGAAGAAGCTGCCTATCGAGGCTGAGCGATCCGTGGAGGAGCTATTCTCAGTGCTGGCCCAGAAGCAAGTGCAGGCACCATCAAAGTCACTGGATGACACAGCCACTACCGCTAACATCGGCCTGTGAAGCAGAGTTCCTCGATTTGCCTGCCGGGGCTGTTTTTGGGAGCGGGGGCTTCGTCGGAGACGCACTGGGCACGGGATCGGCGAACGCTGAGGCGCCCCCAAGAACTGACGGTACTGCTGGTTGGGCTGTCGCTGAGGCCGGTGCAGCCGTTGAAGCTCGTTGTACAGGTGCAGAAGTCATAACAGAGGAAGGATCAACTGTCACGACGTTGCTGGATGAGATCGTGGTTGGAAGGATCGTAGCTTGTTCCTGTTGAGCGACTGAATCGACGGGCACCACGCGATTCAGCTTTGAGTTAGACGGCCGTCGCACAGTTGGTGGAGTCGGCTTTGAGAGAGTCGACTGGTCATGAAGCTGTGGCATCGTTTGACGTGGTGAAGGCCGTATCATCGTCGGATGCAGTTGCTTCACCACAGGAGTTGGTGTTGGCTGCTTGTCTCGCTCTTCTAGCGTGCCTCGGAACTTGGCGAACGCCGTCTCCATCGTAATTGACAGTGAGTTCGCAGTCGCAGCATCACCACCTTGCGGAGCATTGAATCGAAACGGCTTGGCGTTGCGTTCGACATCTTGATGGAACGACACGACTGGAACGGTTCGTTCTTCTACTTGGCCTCTGAAGACGATGTTGCCTTTGCGGAATTCCCCATGCACAGCGTGGTCTTCCAGACTCGCCATCGTGAATTCATGCTGGTACAACGCTGTGGGCCGTGGATGGAGCTGGAAATACTGCCGTAGTCGATCAATGAACACCTCTCTCTCCTCTTTTGTGAGTGGGAACGCGTCGAAGAGAGGAACGTGGGCGTCTTTGACTTGGTCTGATGCTTGGTTTTCTTCTTGCTCCTGAAGATGCCGACTTACTGCTTGACGTTGAGCGCTCAGGTCCTCTTTTGCTGGCTTCACCGAT
>JAADXI010000843.1:0-14124 GCA_023337615.1 Pythium brachiatum | reverse complement strand
TGTTGTTGGTTGTGGATGCGATGTAGTAGGAAGACGGCAAATGGTCAAATGAATCCAATTGAGAGCTTAGCTGAGCTGTATGCAGGTCGACAGTGATGCCAGACAATGGTGGCAAGGAGAGGTGATCACGTTGAAGGAGCAGGTGGGCAATCCGAGGTGTTTAAAACACATTGCTCCATTAATCAAGCTTGCACATGTCGCATGAAACTCCGGAGAAAGTACAGATGTGTCTATCGGCAGGAGAAACAACAAGCTGGCGCCAGCTACGAGAACGGAAAGCTCACCAAGGAACAGGAAGTGGAAGTGCAGGCTCCATTCAAGGCGCATGGTCTATTTGAAGGAGCTATCGAAGCCCTTGATCTCCTGCTTTCGTCACTCTCCGTTCACTCTACGATGGTTTCGTTCGTCAGCATCAACCGTCCCCTCTGTCCATGCATGTACTTCTAGTATTCACTTGCGGTGCAATATGAAGGCGAGTGCAAGCGGCAAATGTGGTGACTCGATTGCTTCCACAACACCAGGATCCTGCCGCGGAGTTTAGCCACATCGCAGCACGAAGAGTGCGGCTTGTTCTGGTAAATCGATCTCGTTTTCACGTTCTTGGATCTTTTCATACGCTGCTTCGAGAGTGGCGATAGCGTCACGAAGCGACGCCGACGCGCTGAGCTCGACTATACGGAGACGAATCGCTTGCCAGAGCAACTGCTCGGTCTTGGTTCCGGAGTCCAGCCGCGTCTTCAGAGCGTGCACTGTGCCAGAGATCGCGAGCGCACACTGCTTCAGCACGGACTCGGACTCCGCTTCAAACGAAGAGCAGAAAATGTTTGAGGGCGACGCGTCGGCTGCGTGGAGAGCGAAGAATCCAGTATTGTGGAGGATTTCGATTGACGTGATGGCTGTCAAAGCTCCTTCTTCAATCAGCTCCAGTTCAACTTCCTCGTCAGCTTCGCGTTGTTCAGCGTCCGCTTTAGCGCCAACGAATTGAGATAGTTGCAGCTTGGAGCCGTCGGGCGATAGTCGTAGCTGAATGAGCAGCGAGTCGTCTGTTGGTTCGAGCAGATTCGAGCATGTCCGCACCCAAATCCCACGCTTCAGCTGCTTGAGCGCAGCCTCATACTCGGTCTGCATTCCAGCTATGCGCTGCTGAAGTGATTGCGTCCTGTAGTCTGTTTCCGACTGCCAATTCAACCCACGTGAGTGATCTTGCGTGTCAATCAGTCGCTTCACTATCGATTTTCCTCACCGATAGGGAAGCTGGCGCCGTTGTTTGGAGGAGCTCCTGTGATAGCGTCGTTAGAAAAACCAGTTTGACTCATAAGCCTTGTGAATTGATACACTCACGAAGAAGAGTTCTTGGGCCTTGCGAGGATGCAGTGGTAGACGCAGTAATGGCGGTGCGTTGCTTTCATGTCGTTCTTCATCGCCACTGCCGTGCTGGTTGGAATCGTCCGACATGGTGTTGAAACCCAAGTGTGAAGAACGCCTTTTCCGGCTTTGGATGTCGGCGACTCTTCGTCCTTTCACTTGATCTTCCGCAACTCACAGCATTACGATGGAGAAGAAGGAAGACAAGCCCGAGGAAGATCCGCTCGAGTCGCTGGAGCCGATTCGCCAAAGCATTCGGTCCGTTGGCCCCACTTGGGCATCATATTCCTTGGCTTCAGTCTTGACTCGCGTCCGTGTATCTTTCGTAGCCGCATCTGTGCACAGGACCAGTTCACATGGGGACAATCGTGGACGGTGAGTGCTCAGTACTGCGGCGATGAATGGGGATCCTGTTGTTCTCACTTGGTTTGTAGTCCGTCTTGTCCGACGTGAACCAAGTCCGTCGTGGCTTGTTGCTGCCCGATGTGTTCCAGCAAACGCTGGAACTCAACGAAATCCGGCTCACGAAGAAGGCCTTCCAGGCGCTTGTCGAGCAGTTCCAGCTCCCCAATGGAGCGGTCCAAGCCCACAAATTCCTTCAGTGGATTGATCTCAGTCGCCCTAATGATCACATCGACCCGGAGCTTGCTTTCGCGCGTTTACCGCAGCCATACCGACGCATTCTCAAGGTCTTGGAGCACGATATTCTCGACGCAGCGTGGGAAAAAATCAGGTCGACCAGCGCCAAGTTCAAGGCAGAGACGTCCGCCGCGTTGTCGGCTCGCTCGGCCCGCGCCAGTCTTCTGTCGCTCCAGCCGAATGACGATGCTGCTGGCAGTATTGACGACTACGATCTCGCGAAGAAACGCGTGTGCAAGGCCTTCAAAGAGCTGCCGTCGCCACAGACAGATTCATCACCCACGGAGATCGTGATGATGACGAAGCACTGGAAGCTTCCGTTTCTTCTGGTCGCGTGGAAGTGTGAGAGTGCTGCTGAGGCGACGGGTTGTTTGTTACTGCAGCTCGTTGATACCCAAACTCAGACGACGCTTGCTCTCCGGCCCGTACTGCCGCCAACGCCCACGACAGACAGCACCGCTGCCAGCACTAATGACGTCGAACTTGTTGCCATGACCCAGCTATGCTGTCGAGAGAATGAATTGGCCGGTGAAGATAGAGTTCTCGTCGTCGCGCTCCACATCCGCATTACCCCAAAGCCCGTGGAAGATACAGCTGAAAGCTCGAATGCGCCTCCGGTGTCCTCGGTGGTTGTCTACGAGTTCACTGTCCCGCCCAAGGCAGATCGATCGCCAAGCGGCCGCGTTGTCTCGAGCACCGTGTACGATGACCCCAGTTCGCTTTCTGTGACCGCTCTTGAAATCTCCAACGACGCACTCTTTCTCGCAGTCGCAACGGCGAAGAGCGAGACCCTTGTGTACACACTACCACCAGCACTGGATTCGTCTTCGAAGACACTCGAGTCGACGCCACCACAGCAGCAACCTCAGTTGTTGGCAACGATGCTGACAGAGTCACCCACGACTGCTGTATACTTTCTCGCCGCGCCTACGACGGATTTTCGGCAACAAACAGGCGCGAAACCATACGCGATTGCACTCGTAGCAGGCCACTCGCTCTCGAAATTTCTTCTTCCGACGGCAACAACAAGTTCTGCCGCGCGGCTTCACGCATCTTGGAGTCATCTGTCGCTGATCACGTCGTCTTGTATTGATCCGACCTCGAGGTTTCTCACCCTCGGACTCGAAGACGGCTTGGTGGTGGTGTGGAATGTGCTCGAAGACCGTGACCACGCCATGTTCTCGACTAGTAACGCGACTATCGACCAGGTTGTCTTCCACGGTGACAGCATCGTCGTCGGGCTCTCGCTGGCGTCACAGCAACTCTTCTTCTACAATATTTCGCATCGCGCCGCGCCGCGCTTGACTCGTGTGGTCACACCGCCACCACTTCCCTCTCAGCAGCAGAATGAGACCGGAGACGCCGCCGAGCCCACACGATTCCTGGCTATTTCCTCTCAAACGGCTTGGCTGGACGTGCCTGTCGTACTCGTTGAGTTCTCGAATGGGTGCTGCATGCTATACGACGCTCACATCGGTGAGGCGATCTCGAGCTTTCGAATTCCGAAGACCGAGAAGACACGTGCGTCCACAAGCCTCTCGCGTTTTACCTCTCTTGGAAATGGCGGCGTCGTTGCAGCTGTACCCGCCTCTGGATCCCAGAAGTCGTCGTCTCCACTGGTGGTTTTCGATTGGGCTGAGCTACTGAAGACTGCATTTCCAGCTCTAGAAACAGCTCTCGAGTCTCAAAGCTTCGAGAAGACAACCACAAACCTCAAGCGCATGTTCGTGGCCAGCTCGGATGATTCTAGGGACGGGATGGCGATCTCGCTTGGCACGAAAGCTTCTCTGCACTCGCTGCTGCTGTCATCCGCTGGGCATCACACAGTGAAATCATCAGTACAAGGAGGTGGTTTCCAGCAACTGCAGGGTCTCGCCGCTTCGAAAAGCTCTTCGACTTTGTCGAAGGCATCAAACTCGGACAGCCGCACATCGCTCATGACATCAACCGGAAGTTTAGGCGGCGGTGGACCACCGGTTCAACCAACGACACCGCAACTGCCCGTCCTGTCAGAAGTGTTGATGTTGCCCTTGGTACCAAGCATCAGCGCCCGCTTCGAACGGTACTGCGACGAAGAAAACTTCCTTGTGGCTCGAAGCGATCGGGATGCGAAGCTTCAGCGCAGAAGAAACGAGTTGATCAAGATCCTCACAGCGGCATGGTGAGAAAACAGAGGACGAGTATGTGTAGACCTATACGAGCTAATACATTTCATCCCTTCATCCCAGGCACAGACTTACACTGTTCTTGGCATTTCTTGAGATCACGAGGCCAGGTTGAGACCTTTCCACGCCTTCAGCGCCTTCAGAGGCCGCCTGGGCACCTTGCGGTAGTACGCGGGCTGCGACGAGAGCGAGCCCAGTAGAATCGTCGTGGAGGAAGCAGCATCGACAGGCTTTTGATGGTCGTGACGAGGCGCCGCCACCTTTTCGAGCGCACCACTCGACACGAGTTGCGCGATCGCAGTCGTGATCACACTGAGCGACAAGTTGTTTCCGTCCACGCTCAAGTCGCTGTCCGTCACCACGCTGTCTACGATCTCCGTGATCGAAAACTCGCGGCGTAAGTCGATCTTACTGAGTATGGATTTCGAAACGCGATCAGCGAGCTCTTGCGTGCCTGGTGCCACGAACTGGATCGAGTTGCTGACCTTGGAGGTCTCCGACTGCGGTTCGATATTCTCGCCTGTGAGCTTGTTGGTCGTGAGTGGTGACACGTACATGCTGCTTCCTTTGTACTGGTCGTCGCGATGGTACGTGATACCTTCATACTCAAACGATAACGTTGACGACTCGGACGTGTACGTCTTCCTCAATTGCCCCGTGCTGGCGTAGAGCAGCTCCGAGTAACTGAGTTTCCCACGCTTGGATCGGATAGCGCCAGCACCGGTGGAGCTCGTGCCGCCCACTTGACCGGGCATCGGGTACCAGTTCTGCGAGCTCGGTAAAGGGGACGCATCGATTGGTTCTTGGTCTTCTTCCTGGGGCATCGCGCAACTCGCTCGAGTAGGGTCCCAGTGGTTCATCGTACAGTACCATTTGTCTGGAAGCGTCGAGGATTTGATGTGCGCGGGAAGCTTCCGCCACTTGTTGCATTTCTCACACTGCGCCCACTCCAACACCACACTCTTCACTCCTTCCAGCGCCACCTTCTTGCCCTTGCCATCGTCCCCAGCACTCGGGTGTCGCTGGATCAGTGACGAGTGGTTCGAAGCCGAACTTGACGTGGCTGCCGCAGCACCGGCACCGGAGTGTGCCGTCGGAGTACCGCTCTTTGCGTTTCCTTTGCTTGATTTCGATCCTGACTTCGCCGTCGCTTCACCAGCTCCGTGGGCGGGTATCGCAACAGCCGACAGCGCTTGCGAATCTTGCGCACTCTCGGGTCCCTTAAGACGCTTGGCTGGTCGACTGGCACTCGGCTTCTTCGACTGGCTCTTGGACAAATACGCCTCCACCTCGATGGGATTCGCCGCTGAGCAATTCGCCAACTCTGGCGCCCACGTGTTCAAGTTGCAATACCACACTGAGGGCAGCCGGTCGAAGTCGATGGACAGCGGGACGACGCGCCACTTTCCGCACTGCGAACTTTCGCACTGAACCCACTTCACATCACCATACTTCTCCTTCAGCTTGAGCTTGAGTTTGCGTTTCTTCGAGTCCTTGTCAGCTTTCTTCGCTGTCTTCGACTTCTCTTTGTCATCGTCTTCTTGTACGCCAGCGAGAGGGACGGACACATCCGCCGTACTCAGTTGCTTGGATAGCTTGGGCTTCTTCACGCCAGGAGCAGCAATCTCATTCGCTGCGCTGATGCTGGATCGCTTGTTGGACTTGGCTTTCTTCGTCTCCACGACTTCTTCCGGCACGTTACATGACGCAAACGCCTTGTTCCACGAGTTCATCATGCAATACCACTTCTCGGGCATGGCGTCCAAATCGATTTCCTTGGGAACCGTGCGCCACTTCTTGCAGTCGTCACACTGCACCCACTTCGCTTCATCCGCACTTCGCGCTCCCTCGTGATCACCATGGTAATCGCTCCCAGGGCCGACTCGCTTCCCCGCGTCTCCTTTGCCCTTCTTCTTCTTCTTGCTCTTCTTTGCTCGGCTGGAGCTGCCGGGCTTCTCGCCCTTCACCTCATCCGCGGCGAACTTCGCTCCAGCGCGATGAGCTTTCCCCGACTGCGAACCACTCCCACTGTCATAGTCGCCTTCGTCACCTCCATCGTCGCTCGCGCCAGCGTTTGTCGCTCTTGCTTCAGACTCGATACTCGCCCTCGACTCTCCAGCTGCGCCCTCCTCTTCATTAGACTCACGGCTAACAGCGGCATCATCTCTCGTGCGCTCCTCGGAAACAGGTCGAAGGCTGGGAGACTGATTCGCTGAAACGTCGACTGAATCCGCATATTCCGCCTTGTCTTTCTGCACGTCGGTTTCCGTGTCCACAATCGGCACTGGATCCGACCCTCGTTTCTCTTCAGTGTAGTCACGCGGAGGCTCCTCATCCTTGTCCACAGCGACGCTCGGTGGATTCAATAATTGCTCCATCTTCACACCAGCTTCACGGATCTCCGCGTGTTTTTCTTGTGGTACCATCTCCTGCTCATTTGAAGCCTCTGGCGACGCAGAGCACTGATATGTAGCTTCAGCCTCCGCCTTCACCTGTTCATTCTCAAAGAATTGTGCTTCTTGCTCACTGATGGTGTTCGTCGCCGCAACAGGTCGCTTCTCTTCTCCATCCTCGTCTCGTTCTTCAACAATCTCGCCGTCCTCGCCGTCCTCGTCATCGCTCACAATAGTGTTGCGTCTTTCCGGTTTCACACTCGGCTTGACCTTCTTCGATTTCTCTGCCTTGCTGCCGTCCTTCTCACTCTCTTCATGTACATCATCGTCGTCACCTCCGCCACGGTGCGAAGCCGAAGTGCTTCGTTCCTTGTCCTTGTCCTTCTTCTTCTCCTTGTCTTTCTTTCGCTTCTTTTTCTTCTTTTTCTTGTCCTTCTTGTCTTTCTTTGAATGTTTCTTGCTCGACGACCCGCCGGTCGCAGACGCATCCGACTGCGCATCGTCATTCTCCTCTGTTCGTGGAGACGACGCCGCTACCGACCGCGCATCCTCCATGTTCAGAATGTCCACCAGCGTTGGCGCCTTCTTGAGCTTCTTCACTTCATCCACAGCAGCTTCTTCCCGTTGCTCTTCGTCGATCGACGCCGCCTCTGCATCTACAGAAACGGACTCCTCCTTCGCTACTTCGTGCTTGGGACAGATAATCCGTTTGCCTGGCAAGTGCAGCACGCCACTGCGCGGCAAACAGCTCGTGTGGTACGCCACGGGGCACCGCGTGCAGCGCACCGGCTCCTTCTTCGCACCCGACTGCTCACATGCTGCGCACGTGTGAAGCGGACAGATAAAACGCGAGCCAGCGATACGAGCAAGAGGCAGCGTCGCGATACAGTTCTGGTGGTAGAACTTGCCGCACGACAGCGCGCGGCATTTCACGACCGCACGCAACGACGAGGCCTGGGCATCCTCCTGGCTACTACTGGAAGCCGCATCTGCTGCCGCATCGCCATTCACAACGCCGAGTTTCTTGCAGTGGAAGCACAGGTGCGTGTTCTTCACGCAATGCGGGCATTTCCACTGGTCGCGCGGCGCCTCCACAGGACTGGAGACCTGGAGACACGCCAAGTGATACGCCGACACGCAGGATCCCGTACACACGTACAAATCGCCGCCTTCTTTCTCGCAAATGCCGCAGATATGGTCCACCTACAGCCAGTTAGAGTCCCATTAGTAAAAGAAGCAGAGACTCGCTCGACTAGTTCTCTCCGTACCTTGTTTGCAGTGCTCGCCACAGGAGACTTACTGGCCATCGCCAACGAGGACGAGCCCTTCGGTGTAGACCCCTTCTCTTTCTCTCGCTGCTGCTGCTGCTTGAGCTGCAGTTTCTTGCGGTGTTTCTTGGAAATGAGCACCGTGTTGTCCTCGCTCGAGCTGGAACTGCTCTCGTACGACGCTGTTTCCGCGTCTTCCGCCGCGCCCGTCGCCATGCCGACGCTTCCGATGATTAACAGAGTGATCGATATCCGCTAAATACACGCGCCGCGTCCACAGACGCCTCGGAAAGCCACGCGTCGAGCCGCCAATATTCGCGTGGTGACCACCGCACTCGCTGCTGCTGTTGGTTATTCCCCCGCGCGTTTTCGGTCGAAAATGATAGGATTAGTGCCACCGTGATAGAGTGCCAGCAATGTCCCTCGTCTTATAAGCCAAAAAACGAGGGACGCATTTAAAGATAGTGTGACCCACATCAAATACGGTATAGTGTGGAAGAACTCGATTTTGTGACACAGAGATTGTGACACAGAAAGCGCCTTGAAGGACGGACAGGCAAATGCGCATTCTGCTCCATTAACGAAGAGATCCGCTGCTGCACACGACACTACCATGAGCGTGGAAGCGCGCTTGAAGACTCTGAACCTGGTGCTGCCAGCGTCGCAGCCGCACTCGCCCAACCTCCGCCACTGCGTGCGTATGGGCAACTACATCTTCACCGGTGCGCCTTTCTCGTCGTTTTGGTGCATGCAGATCTTTCGTTTAGAGCTCACACAGAATTGTTCGTTGCTTGTAGCGGGCCACGTGAGCGAGAACCAAGACGGTGAATTGATTGTGGGCAAGATCGGCAAGGATTTGACTGTGGAGGGCGGGTACAAGGCCGCCCACAACATCGCGTTGAGCATCCTGGCAACTCTGAAAGGTTCGACTGACAGCAACTGAATAGGCTGCAATCGTGGGCGTTGTCTCTCACCCAGTCATGCTGTGCAAACAGAGGAACTAGGCAACTTGGACCACATTAAGCGCATCGTCAAGCTCACGGGCTTCGTGAACTGCGTCGATGGATTCCCCAACCAACCGACCGTTATGAACGGCGCCACTGATGTGTTCATCAAGCTGTTTGGTGAAGAAGGCCGTCCGGCGCGATCAGCGTTAGGTATCAACGCGCTGCCATTCAACGTCGCCGTCGAAATCGAAGCGATCGTTGAAGTCGTGCCGAGCGCCGGTGCCAAGTCGGCTCTGTAGGCGTTTACAGCCTTTTCGTCCAGCTAAAGCGAAGCAAGTCCATGTATTCGTTGCATAAACAGCGTAATAGTGAGCGAATACTGCGCAATGACTTTCCGTTAGCAAAATAAACCCTTGTTACTGGCCATCGCCAGACGCAGCAGCGTCGATGTTGGGGCGCGATAAAGATCGCCTCGTCATTGGGGGAGATGATCTCCCAATTAAATTGGTAGAATCCAAAGTACAGAAGGAAGGGCGACATTTCGTGGCAGCATTGCCATCGAAGGGTCAGCCCAAAATCCAAAAATCAAGCTGGTGATGGATCCTCAGAGCTCCTCGGCTCCGACTTCTTCGCTTCTTTCCTCTTCCGCATTGGCGGTGTTAGCCTCGCACTTGAGCAGCGATGTCTGCGACGTGAAGCTGCTGCGGCTGCGGCTTCGGCTCGGGTCTCCCCGCTGCGTCGCGTCCGGCGTAGCGTTTCGCATCGTCTTGGATCTTGTCGACGAGATGGCGCAACCACCGGCGACAACATTGGCCAGCACTCTGAAGAGTACTGTTGATGTTCTGGTAAAGCTGGACGCCTCGTGTGAAGACAGCTTTGAGCTGGTATCTTGCCGTCGAATCAAAAGCTCGAGTTCCTCGCTGCAGTGGAAATTCGAGTGTGTGATCGCCGCGAGACCTGACGTCCTCAATACTGCGGAGGCCGTACGTCTGCATGTCTCCTGGCCATCTCATCAGCCTGCAGTTCGCCCCACAGACTCCCACGCACTACTCCGGTCGTTTTGTGTTGCCTCGCAGTGGATTTACACCCCAGATCAACGGTCTCAGCTACTCATTCTGGCCGTGGTCTCCGATAAAATCCGAGTCGTTCCATTAGATGACGCAGTCTCCCCGTCAGCACAAGCCAACTCGTCTCTCTGCCTGCGTACTTTCGCTGTTCCATCCACAGCTTTGCTTCAGATAGAGGAAGACTATGGCGAGGCCATGGGCTCCCACATTTGGGACGCTTCGATCTTCCTGAGCCTCGCGTTGATAGCATCTTTCCAGCTCAATTCAGACGAGAAGAAGACCGATCCATCACCACCACTCACGATGCTGGAACTTGGCGCAGGCTGCGGACTCTTCGCTGTGGTGTTCGCGCGGCTCATGAGCACGAGATCGCAATCTTCTCGAATGGTTTTGACCGAGAAAGGCAACAGCATCGCCAGAATCAAGGATAACCTCCAGCGCAACGGTGTGGAATTGGACCAGGAAGTGTGTGTCAGTGAGCTCGTATGGGGCGCGAATGTTGAAGACGTGGTCTCTGATGTACGACCAGTCGACGTGATATTCGCAGCAGATGTGTTGTATCACTGGTCAGCCCACGAGGCGCTGCTAGCGACTCTGGAAGCTCTGGTGGCAAAGGATTCGGATACTCCCGTGCTCATTGCTCACAAGCATCGAGGCAAGGCGACTGCCGAGCGACTTGAAGGTGTGCTCCGGAGTGGATATGATGAACTCTGTGATGTGAAAGATACTGCGAAGCCCGTCAACACCGGATTTGCATGTCGGTGGGCCCAGTGGCACGTGGACCGATTAGCACGAGTCGCGAATGTTGATGTATTGAAGCTCACAAGACAGAAAATATGAAGGCAGAAAGATATACAACAGTACCGGCCAGTCAAAGTACATCTAGCACCCAAGCTCATCCGTCGACCTTGACCTCCCACTTCTCTCGCAGCTCCGCCACGAGGCTCGCGGCCTTGAGACGCGACTCGTTCAGGATCTGAGCCAAATCGGCCTTGCGTGGCGGATCCGAGTAGATGTCGAGCAGGTATCTGATACAAAAACAACCACAGTCCGTTAAGAATACTAAGCGTGAGATGATGGCTAGTGGTGGGACGTACCTGCACAGCAACGGGAGCTTGGGGTTGATGCCGTGGAGCTCGACAAAGATGCACCAGACCATGGGCGACACAGCGCGATAGTGCTTTGTGATCTGCAGCTCTTCGCGCGGCGTATCAGCGCGGCCAGGCACGTCTCCATCCGCCATGGCCTCCCAATCATCCTGAAGCAGCGTCTCGTTCGTGATGCAGCCGGGCAGAGGCCCACCGCGAGCAGCGAACGCGACCCACTGGTTCATCCAGTTGGCGTCGATCATGAACCAGCACTCACGGCGCTTGATCTTGGACGCGTCGTGCTTGAGGATCAGCGCGAGCTCGAGCTTCCGTCGCTTCTCCAGGTCTTCCACGTAGCGTGGCGTGCTGCGTGATTTCTTCAACAGCTTGGCTTGGGCTTGTGCAGCCAGCACCGCTGGATCAGGCAGCAGGAACACGAGCTGGCGCGGCTCACCACTGAGCCCTCCGAGGATGGCTGTGACCTCAGAGAGTGGGTATGAAGCTACGTTTTCCCCATTAATCTCCATCAGCACAGATCCTGGCAGCACGCGTCCGCTCTGTTCGACCGTGCCGATGGATCCATCGGGCAATGGCACGAAGCCCAGCACCAGCGCATGGGTCGTGGTGTTGCCGTCGAGGTTCAGCCCCAAAGGCCCAGCCGGAACATTCACCTGCACGCGTCGCTGCTCCTCCGCTTGGTTATCCTCCAACGCCTCTGCAAACCCCTCGACAGCACTGGTATTGTTGTTCTTGGGTGAGGACGAGCCTGAGTTGGGGTTCGACGGCTCCGCAGCCGAGCGAGGCGAGCGCAAATCCTTGACTGACCAGCTCTTGGTGCTGGAGCTCGGAGGACTGATTGAGTGCACAGCCAGCGCCGCCTCCACCTCGCTCTCGTCGATCTCGTGGAAAGAGCTGCTCAGTGGAGAGCCTGCGTCCAATGGGAGCTGGTACAAATCCCCAGTCTGCGGGACTGGCGGCTCGGCCAGCGGCACGCGGAAGCGAAGCACACGCTGCAAGTGGCCAGTCTCGCGCAGCACCTGCCCGATCTCATTGAAGCTCAGCGACCACTCTTCGAAGTCGTATTCGTTCACGCCGATGAGCTGGCTGCCCTTGCCCACGCGGCCGTCTTTCTCCACGTCGCCACGGTCGCCGTCGGTGGAGATCGGCGCGAATCCTTCGAGCAGCGCTGGCTGCGAGACGTCGTCGCCGTTGAGCAGGATGCCCAGCGGCCCTGGAGCCACAGTCACCTCGATGATCTGGTGCGCGCTCGACATGCTGCTCCCGTTCGCGTGTCGTGCGCAGTCGCGTTGTGTGCGGCGCCCTGATTTCTCGCTTTGGGTGCGGCAGAGGCGACGAGCTCACCTATGGGTTTCCAAAACAAGGTGAGATCGTTGATGATCTCTCAGATAGAGGATGTCGAGATGGCCGAGATATGTCCATACCGCCCTGTATTGATATTTCCGACAAAGATGCACCCTGTTTTGTGTCCAAGTGTTTGACTTTCTCCTCCTGAGAAAGAGACACTATGGTTTCTGAATTTCCATAAACAACCAGATAAATTCAACAAAAATACCACCACCACGGCAAGGGTGGGCTCCTTGGCTTGCTGCTACTTTCTGCTATTGCTCACTGGTGCTTGCCGTTCTTGCCCTCTTCGATCTTGGCGTGCGGACGCGTCTGCGTGAAGTGCTTCATAGCTTGGGCTGTGCGCGTGAACTTGACCAGCCACACGGCGAGCCAGTCGGGCACGACGGCCATCACCATCTCGAGCACGTACAGGATGCTGGGCATGAGCAGACGCCACTGGTCACGGCGCACCGCACGCACAATGGACTCAGCCACGTACTCAGGCGTGAGCCACTGCGTGAAGCGCGGTGGTTGCACGCCCTCAAACATGCCGGTCTTGATGAACGACGGACACACCACCGTGCAGTGCACGCCGTTCTTGCCCATGGCCTGGAGCTCCTGGCGCAGACTCACCATGATGCCGACCGCCGCGAACTTGCTCGCGCAGTAGTCGACCATACCAGCACAGCCAAAGATGCCGGCGGCACTGGCGATGGACACGACGTTGCCCTTGTTGCGCTTGATCATACCCGGCAGAAACGCCTTGATGGTCCAGATGTGCGCCGTGGCGTTCACGTGCATGGTCTTCTCCACCATCTTGTCGCTGCACTCGAGAATGGGCTTGCCGTCCACAATACCGGCGTTGTTGATGAGGATATCCACGCCGCCAAGCTGCTCGATGATCGTCTTGGCCGTCGCGTACACGAGCTCGCGGTTCGTCACGTCCACTTTGAAGAAGTGCGCGCGCGGCGTCGCCACGCCCAAGGCCTTGATCTCGCTCAGCAGCTGCGCGCCGAGCTCCTCGTTGAGGTCCCAGACCACCACCGTCGCGCCCAGCTTCGCGAACTTGAGCGCCATGAGGCGGCCGATGCCCATGGCGCCGCCCGTGATGAGCACCACGTCGCCGCGCACCGACTTCATGCGTCCAAAGAGCCACGACATGGTGAGGATTGAGTTGAAAATTCGAACGGTGTGGAGGCTGGAAGTCGAATTAGAGAATGGGATCTGCACGAGCAGATTGAAGAAGCGAGTGCCGGTGCTTTAGACACGTCGAGAAGGACCCGCCGAGATCGGGAGCCCAGGAAGATGGGTGGGAATCGGAACCGCGTGAGAGGAAGATGATGCCACTTGCAAGTGGAGCAAACGTTCGAGTATTACGCGCAACAGTTCAAGTCCTAGATTAGGACGCACACCCTTTCGTGAGCAGCAAAAATGACCACGACGTCTTCCCATCTGGCGACTAACCGTTTTTACTTGAACAAAATATGTGGAGGAGAGATGACGTAGACTTTGAACAGATGATATCTCGAGCTAGTATCGGTTATGAGAGGACCTCCGAAGAAGCGCATCTTGAAGATCGAATTCCTGCCACACTGAATATAAGATATGGCGCAGTCCTTTCCTCATATTCGATAGTATCAGTTTTGATTTGTTGGTCGTCTCATCAACGTATTTGAAAGTATGGAAGCGATGGTGGTCTCCCGTGCGCAGTCGTCGGCGCTGCTGCTGGAGCACGCGTTCGGCAAGCGACTGGTAAATGGAGAGGACGAGTGGTGTGGCGTAGATAGTGTCGTGCGGTCGTCTTTCCTGCTTCTCTATCGTGAGTTCCGGCGTCATGAGAAGCGT
>JAADXI010000842.1:0-14132 GCA_023337615.1 Pythium brachiatum | reverse complement strand
GCCGATCCAAACCTGAGGATCTGCAGACATTTGATGGGGAGGTGATTTATACACGTGTATTTATTCGAGAGTTTTTTATTCGTTCTTGCGGGCAAACCTGGTCATGATGAACGTGATGAGTGTGGAACCTGTTATAGGCAACAATACTAAAACACGGTGGACCTCTCGATCTGGGGCAATCTCTATCTACAACTGAGAAACCTTGTTTTGGAATCCTTCATGATCTGTTTCAGCTTGTTTTGGCACTCCGGGTCATTGGCGCCACCTGGAAGAGACGAAGCTGAAGCTGCGTCAGCCCACTGGCTTGAGTGCCAAGCCCACTCCACCGCCGGACCAACAGGGCCGTCCTCACGCTGTCTTCCTGAGGCTGAGTGTGCGCCACTGTCAGTCTACCATGCGTCTACTCGCGCGCCTCACGGCGCTGCTCTTCAGCCACGCGCTGGCCGCATCTTCATCCAGCGCCGCGTTGGCCTTCGCCTCTGGCGCGACGCCCGAGTCCGTCGTCGCTCTCCACGTACGTACCAATCAGAATTAGAGGCGTATGACCACGTCACAGATCGACAGATAGACTGACAAGGATGCTTCATATTTGTATCCACAGACGCCGTCGGTGATCCTGCGCGAAGTGCCGTTCGCTGCGACCATCGAACTCAAGGAGCTCAAGAATGGTACGGACTCTACCAACGCAACTGACCATAGAATGGAATGCAGCTAACGACTGGTTGCGTGCTACTAGGCACGGTGTACCCACGCTTTTTGTGGTACAGTATCCAGGACCAGGATGGAGCTCTACTGCTCAACGGCTCTGTGGAGACGCTGGACGCTGAGGGTAACTTCCGCTCGCACTGGTCGGTGCCTGTGAACCACCTCAAGATCCAGACGTACGGCGATCACGAGCTCACGACGACGCTGCTGGAGCGTACCCAAGACAACACCACCATCCCGTTCATGGTCACGCTGAGCACGCCGGTCTTCGTCTCGCCCGGCTGGATCTCGCTGCTGCCTCCGCTCGTCACACTTATCGTCTCGGCGGTGTTGAGTCAGGTTCTCATCGCGCTCTTGGCAGGCATTTGGGTCGGCGCGACGATCGTCGAGCAGGGCAACCCGGCGATCGGCTTCCTGCGTACGTTCGACAAGTACTGGGTCAACGCGTTCGTGGATGACGGCCACGCTGGCGTGCTTCTCTTCACGATCGTGCTCGGTGGAGCGATCGGCGTCGTGCAGAAGGGCGGCGGTGGCCACGGCCTGGCGCTGCTCGCCAAGCAGTTCATGACCACCTCGCTTCGCATGCAGCTTTCCACGTGGCTGTTGTGTCTGCTCATTTTCTTCGACGACTACTCGTGCATCCTCATCATCGGCAGCTCGTTGCGTCAAGTGCTGAGCCAGACCGGTGTGAGCCGGGAGAAGTTCGCCGCTATTATCCACACGATCGGCGTCTGCTTGCCATCGATGGCGCCTGTGAGCTCGTGGATCGGCGTCGAGATCGGCTACGTGGCAGCGCAGCTCCGCGACTTGAAGCTCGACTGGGATCCGTTCATCACGTGTTTGTCGTGTCTGCACTACCGCTTCTTCCCGATTCTGTTCATCGGATTAATCTTCATCACGATCATCACGGAGAAGGACTTTGGACCGATGGTGCAGTTCGAAAAGGATGCAGCCACGTCCCCCATCAACGCTGACGCTGTGTACTCACCGCTTGACATGGGACCGTGCGACAGCCCACGCTCTGAACTCGGGGCTCTGGAGCCGGACACGCAGAAGCCTCTGCGATGGCAGAACGCCGTCATCCCGTTCCTGAGCATCATCCTGCTCACGTTCTTCGGTATGATCTACGATGGCTACACGCGTCTGTACGCGATCAACCCGGACGGAGACTACGGCTTCCTGGACGCGCTTAGCAGCTGCAACTCGGTCGCGGCATTGATCCGCGCGTCTGCTGCTGGCTGGGTGATCGCCGTGGTGATGCTGCTCATGCAGCGTATCGTGACGATCGACGAAGCCACCAAGGCCTGGATGGAGGGCGTCAAGGATATCCTGGACCCGACGCTGATCCTCGTGCTTGCGTGGGCGCTGGGTACCGTCATCGGTGAGGTCAACGTGGCTCCGTACGTCGCGTCCGTCGTGGGCGATGAGATCCAGAAGGAGTATCTGCCTGCGATCGCCTCATTGCTGTGCTTCGTCGTGTCCTTCGCGACGGGCAGTGCCTTCGGCACCATGGCGATCATGTTCCCCATCATCTCACCGCTGTCGTACACGATCAGTAGTGGCGACCAGGAGAACCTGCTCCAGTGCTTCGGCAGCATCCTCGGCGCCTCGGTGTTCGGCAACACGTGCTCGCCGATCGCCGACACGTCGATCCTCGCCTCGCTCTCGGCCCACATCCCTCTACAGAACCACATCCGCAGCATCCTTCCGTACGCATTGCTGGTTGCTACGCTCTCAGTCGTGGGTGGCTCGCTGCCTGTGGCGCTGAAGATCTTCAGTCCGTTCACAGCTTTCGGTGTGTGTCTTGGTGTGATGCTGCTGATCGTGTACTTCTGCGGCACGCGCGTGAACTCGCGCTTCCGTCGCCTGTCGTCCTGCAGCTTTTTGAGCGCGTCGCCTCCATCTTCGTTCACACGTGGAGAGTCCGAGTCGCTGCTTGGCTCCAAGCGAGAATGAAGACGAGAACGCCACAGGGAGGATACTAGTCACCATCATACTGAAGCCCATACGAGAGACTGCAGCCATGTACGGGAGTCAGCACCAGTGTCAGCCTGAAATCGGATCTCACCTACTGATCTAGTGCAATTATGGTGCAATTAAACAATTATTAACCAATGGGAAACGTTAAGAGGTTTTATTTCAACCAATTAGCGGGAGAGAGCTCTCTGGATGCCAGCCAGATTCGCGACAAGCTCATCTATTTTAACACACAGTAATCTAAACTCAGCGTCAGCTTGATGAGCATGCTGCTGCCTGTCAAGACCCCGCGGCCGTCGCCGTGGATACAGCGCCAGCTCCTGCTCGTGGTCATCAGCGTATGTATCGTTGCGCTCGTGGTGGTGCAGTTCATTTTGCTCCAGTACGCAGGCGGTGAGACGGCGCTGGACCACACCAAGACCACGCTGTTCAAGCCGTTCTACCGTCTCACGTGCCACGATGCGTGGACTGCCAATGGCGTCTCAAGGCCGCTGAGCGACGCAGCGTGTGCGAAACAGAAGCCTCGCATCGTCATGATCAGCGCACGGCTTCCACATGAGCGTGCAGCGTCCAGTGTGTCCTGGAAAGGCGACGAGATCTACATGGTGGACACCAGGTCGCTGAGTGCACAGCTCGAGCCACGGCTCATGAGCGAGTGCCCTGCGCATAGCTGGTCGTATCGCCTGTTCCTGATCTACCAGACCACGTTCAAGCGACTGCTGGAGGAGTTTCCAGACGAAGAAGACTTTGTGATGCTGGAAGACGACGCGATTCTCGCCGACGCGGAGGGATTTGCAAGAGAAGTGTGCCGCGCACAGGCGGAAAAGCTCCTGTTCTTCTCGCTGTACTACGTATCGGACCGCCAGGACGCGTGTATTTACCACTCGGGAACCGTGGCGTTCTATCTGACGAGAGCGATGATGGAGAAGATCATCCGCGTGCCGCTCAGAGCGAGATGCCGACTGCCTATCGACATTTATCTCTCGACATCGGGGCCATGGAGCGCCACGGAACTGAGCATCATCCGCCACAACAGCAAGCGCGTGGGCAGCTAGAGAAGGTAACAACCGCGAGAGAATATGGACGTAATGTATAGAACGTGGTGCGTGTGGGTGTTGTTGGAAACAGGGTTCGCTGGTATCAGAGACCTGGGTCGAGAGACGTCAAGAGACTATGGGAACCAGAGAAAAACCAGAGAAGGTTGCGAGAGCTATGTCCAGAGGCTGTAGATTGGGTGGGGAGGTGGGCACGTTGTGCTCATTTCACGATGGAGCCGTTCATTGTCACGACCGCCTACCTGACCGAGCAACTGCGTCCGTGGCTCGAGTACTTCTCCGAAGGCACAGCACGATGGGGGATCGTGACGGATATCCGCGCTGACGGCACTACGTTCAAGCGGCACGGCGTGGTAGTGGAGCTCATCGTCGAGAGCCCAGACGAGTTTATCGACGAAGAACGAGCCAAACGAACGTATGACGAACGCGGGGAGCAGCTTCGTGAAGCCATCGATCTCGTGAAGCTCGTGCTCGCTGTGGAGCCCATGGCGCTCAAGCCCCTGCTGCTCCATGAAGACGCACCATACGATGAAGAAGAGCTTGCTCATCTGTTACACGGCAAGACTCCCACCGAGTTGCGCGTGCGATTTGAGTTTGGCAACGAGACCAAGACAAGCGAACTCACGCAGCGATTCGTGGCGTACTTTCTCGAACAGCTCCACAGCCGTAGCCACTGGGCGAGCGATGAGCTGCGCCGTCGGCTGATCCTACTCGCTCACCAGAACTTGAGAGATGTCCCGGGCTTGAGAGCGTCTTCCTTCCGACGTCTGCGGCTGGTTCCTGTACCAGTGACTGTGCTCATGGACCAGTTCGATCCGTACGCGTCGTTCGCGTTCTTTGAAGGCCTCACCGAGTTTGCGAATGCTTTGCAATCGCACAATCACCATCACCGAGACACGTGTTGGGCGATGGGCGAGCTTCACTCTCCGCTAGCCGTCGAAGAGTTTGATCTCTATCTCAATGATCTGTGGGTCAGTCGGGGAGTTGTCCACGCGGCCAAAGCGTTCCTCGCCGCAGGGATTCGCGTGATCTGCTCGGAAATCAGCGTGGATCCTCGCTGGATCACGTGCGGAGAAGCAGACCTCACTGCGTTCATGCGAGCGATCACCTGGGCGAGCTCCTCGGTCTACATCGAAACGGGTAGATACCAATACCGCGGCAAAACGGGCGAACACCACCAAGACTGGAGGGATCCGATCGCTTCCGTCTTCAGGAGCATTGCTACTATCGACAAACCCGTCACCATCAACTTGACGGGCCTGCTACTAGTGCACAGCCAACCTATGTATCGCAACGCGATCTTTCGTGGACTGTTTGACGCGATTTCCACACGCTCCGCACCCACAAATCTCACCATTGGGTGCTGTCTGAGAGACGAAGACGTGAGTGCGATCTCCCGTTGCCAACGCGAGTGGCGTCTCCAGAACCCCAGCAAACGCATCCGAGTGGCGGCGTTGGAGCTGTCGCTCGATTTTGAAGAGTCTTCCGGTCGCGCTCTGCTCGCGACGTTGGATGACGTCGAAGACCTAACGCTTCGCCACTACACCAAAGTGCTTACGATCGACTGGATCCGCTTGGCGCTTCGATTCCCGAGTCTTCGTCGGCTCAAGGTTCGCAACCTATCGATTTCCTCCATGGAGCTATTCGATCCCAGCGTGGAAGACCCCCATCTACCCAACAAACCAGCGCTGGAGGCGCTCGAGATCGAAGGACTCGAGCTGGACGACCCAGACAGCTTGCGATCGTTCATCACGAGACTCGATCCTTCGGTAGCCGCTCCCAGTCCGCTTATCAAGACCCTGCAAACACTCACGATCACCCAGTACGCACGCGTGTGGTTCCCCATCAAAGGGAGCCTGCCAGGTCCGTGCATTCCCTACAGTCGTCCGTACTACGACGACGCAGCGGTGGCTGTGCTCCAAGAAACCTGCCGATCCAATCGCACGCTGCGGGACGTGGACTTTGTGGGCGACAGACAATTCCGTACTAAAATGCCGGACGCACAGCCAGCGCGCCGTCTCAAGACTGGGCACTACTTGCCCGCACCTGTTGATGTGCGTCATGCAGCAAGCGCCAGGGCCCGCAACGCGTCATTTCTCAGCGTGATTCGAGACGCTGCTCGTGACAGGAAGAGTGCGATCAGCCGATTGGACTCCCGCACGATGCAGCTGATTTTGGACTTGAGCGCCCCACACGTGGGCTGCACGCTGAAGCTGTTTTCATGGTGACCGTGCTCTCGTTGTCTTCATTAGTGTCATTCAATATAAGCATGTTGGTATTCGATCGTACTTTTGAGGCGCCCACCATTCTCTTCCCGCTTCATGTTCAAATGGATGCAGAGAAGGTTGGTATTCGATAGGATGCGTGAAGATGCCAAGAGGTCTGAGAGAAAGTAAGAGACCCGAGGTGATCGATGGAGACCAGCCGTGGCTCAACCCGTGGTCTCATTCCACGATGAAGCGTAGTAGAAGACGCCGTTTGCGGCGGCACAAGCGCAATGGGCCGATTCGACGCACGCATTGTGCACAAGATTATGGCACTTGGCACTTCCACGTGTACCGCACTCTGAAGTTGAAGCCAAAGTAGTGTAAGCAGTAAAGTACTTTGACGGGGTTCTTAGTAAGTACCCCGTTACCATTCAAGATGATGATCGAATTGAGTGTCGTACGCCTTGGCGGTGGTCGACTTCTGCGCATAGCAACAGCGTGCGGTCCGCGCACTTGCGCAGGACCTTGGGCGTGCCCTTGAGCACGTCCATCCAGTAGATCTGCTACTGTACATCTCCACCTCCTCGTCGCTGTCTTCCTCGGCCCACATACTCCTTTGCCGGGTTCTATGGTGCCAGCGACCTCCTACGTTCGCTCCCTTCCATCGACCACGTTCCGATTCGTACATCAATCAGCCTTCAAAATCATGCGAGAGATTTCTCTTTCCTAGATACTCCCGAAGTATGTGAAGAGACCAAGATGTCTGAGACGAACGAGAGAGACCCGACGACTAAGAGGAGCCAACCAAGCCTCGAGCCTGTGGTCTCATTCCACGATGAAGCCGTTCATCGCCACGACGGCCTACCTCACCGCACAACTTCGTCCGTGGCTCGAGTGCTTTTCCTCTGGCACAGTATACTGGGGTCTCATCACGGATATCCGCGACGACGGCAGCGCGTTCAAGCGCCATGGCGTGATCGTCGAGCTCGTTGTCAAAGACCCGCAGCGTTTCTTGAAGCAAACGCGCAAGCTACGCGGCGACAAGCTTCGTGAAGCCATCGATCTCGTCAAGCTTGTGCTCGCTGTGGAGCCCCTGGCGCTCCAACCGTTCCTGCTGAAACACAGTGGCCATTTGTACGATGAAGCGGACCTCCAGGAGCTATTCCAGCCGAAGACACCGATCGAGTTGCAAGTCCGATTCGACTTTTCAAGTGAACAGGAGCCACACGAACTGGCGCAGCAGTTCGGGACGTACTTTCTCGAGGAGCTCCATGACCTCAGCCACTGGACTTGCGATGAACTACGCCATCGGCTGATCGCACTGACACACCAGAATCTGAGAGATATCCCAGGCTTTGGGACTTCATCCTTCCGACGTCTGCGGTATGTTCCTGTTGCTGTGACGCTGGCAATCGGCCACCGTCTATCTCCATCGTTCACGTTCCTCAAGGAGCTCACCAAGCTTGCGACAGCACTGCAGTCCAACCGCGAGCACTATCGCGATACATCCTGGGCGATGTACGCGCTGCACGCTCCACGGGCTGTTCACGAATTGCAACTTTCGCTAAAGCGCGTGAGCATCACGTCCGAAGTTGTCGAGCAAGCGCTCGCGCTCGTGGCCACTGGGATCCGCGTCAACTGCGTGCTGTTGAGCCTCGACGTCTCTGTGGTCACGTGTACAGACTCGCATCTCGCTGCGTTCGTGCAGGACATCACGCTTGCGTCGCCGACCGTTTGCATCGACACGCATCATTGGTCTCACCACGGTGAGTCAGTAGATGAAGAGACCAGTGACTGTAGCGGAGCGATTCGAACGGTTTTCAGTACAGTTGCGAGCCTCGAGAAACCGGTGACGATCGATCTGTCGGGTATGCTGTGGCGTTGCCGCGCTGCACGACATCGCAGTGAACTCTTTCGCGGTCTCTTTGACGCGATCCTATCGCGAACATTCCCCACCAGTCTCACGACCGCGTTCTACGTGTGGATGGAAGGGGATCTAAGTTTGATCTCCCAGTTTGCTTATGACTGGCGACAGCGACACCCCGGCAGACTCCTCAGCGTGGCGTCGCTCAACTTGTGCGTGGAAGATATCGCCATGGAGCGTGCTTTTCTCAATGCACTAGACGACGTCGAGGCCGTGGCAGTGCGGTTCAGTACGGACAGCCCTGCTTCTCTCGACTTTGTCCACTCGGTGCTTCGGTTCCCAAGCCTCCGTCAGCTCAACCTGTACTCAGTGTCGATTCCGTCCATGGAGCTGTTCGATCCCAGCGTTCCAGACCCACTCGTTCCCAAGAAACCGATCCTGGAGCTTCTGGAATTGGAAGGACTCACGCTCGAGAACCCCGACAGTCTCCGGTGGTTCGTAACGAGACTTGACCCGAATGCTACGTCGCCAAGCCCGCTTTCGACTTCTCTCCACACACTCGGGATCACTCTGGACGACGGGTCTGTAGAGGAATTATCCGAAGACGAGGACTACCCACACGCGAACGAAAGACTTGCAGTCGAAGACAGAGCAGTCGTGGACGCGGTCCACGAGGTCTTTCGAACCAATCACACGCTGCGGGACGTCAACTTTGTGGGCAACTTTACGTGTCCCCCAGCCTCGCTGGCGAAATCCCACGCGGGCAAACGCAAGAGCGGCTACCTCATGCGCGCCTCACGCGAAGAGCGGCGCTCCGCGATCGCAAAGGCTCGCAACGCAGCGTTTCTGAGCGTAGTAGAAGCCGCTTTTAATGGCGGCATAAGCGCGATGAGCCGATTCGACGCACGCATCGAGCAAAAGATTCTGGCACTAAGCGCGCCCCACGTGTACGGCACTTTGAAGCTCCAGCCGCAGTAGTCTACAGAAGTTCATGGTGACCTCCTTTTAAGATGATGATCGTATTGTGTGTCTTACGCCTTGGAAGTCGCCTTCTTGTGACGCTTGCGGCTCTTCTTCTTCGGAGACTTGTCCTCAGTGGTGGTGGAAGCCACATGCATCTCCTTCTTCTCCTCTTGCTTCTGCTGCTTCTCGTGCTTTCGCTTAGGAGCTGCAGTGCTCTGGGGCGTCACGACATTCTTGGACGCGGGCTCTTCCAGCAGAAAACGCGTGCTGGCACACACCTCGACCAGGTCCAGACGCTCGTCCTCTGGGATGAACGCGTAGAAGCAGTTGTCCGTGATCGAGGTCTTCGTGCGCTTCCACACCGTCAGCGCGTCGATGCTCGAGTGCCACGACGGCAGCGGCACCTGCAGCACCTTGTGGTACACTGACGCGAGGTGCACTTGGAAGTCGGACGACGACGTGCGGCCCCACGGACCGGGCAGACACAGCGTCTGGCTGAACATCTCGCCGACGTGGATCACGTACTCGCCCGTGTAGTTGTGCAGCGCCTGGAGCGCCATGGACTCGCTGCTGTCCTCAAAATCGTCCGGATAGCACAGCAACAGCGTGCGGTCGGCGTGCTTGCGCAGAGCCTTGGGCGTGCCCTTGAGCACGTCCATCCAGTAGATCTGCTCCACCTCCACCTCCACCTCCTCGTCGCTGTCCGCCTCGGCCTCGGCCTCGTCCTCCTCATCCTCCTCTTCCTCCTGGTCTTCTCCTTCCGCTTCCTCTCCTCTCTCCTCCTGTTCGTCGTCGTCGTCCTCCTCCTCTTCATCACCCTCCTCCTCTTCCTCGTCTCCTTCGCTGTCCTCTTCCTCGTCTCCAGCCTCCGCATCGTTCTCATCGTCATCAGCGACGTGGAGATCGTAGCAAATGATATCCACGCCCCGCAACTGCAGCAAGCGGCCCCAGTAGCCCGTACCAGCACCCATCTCAACGATCTACACCCAGCAAAGCACCATCAATACTCCACATCCAGCCTCACACATCCACAGATCGCCTCGTACCGGTCCGTAGTGCTTGATGATACGCAGCGCGCGCTCGTCAGGGATCGCCCACGCGTATTTCTACGTTGCACAGCCCATAGAATCAGCCACCATTCCTACTGGATACTCCACAGCCTCTGTGAATCTCACCATGGCGACGCTCACGTCCAGCGCCTTGTACATCTTGCGGCGCTTCTTCTCGTTGATGGACGGGTCGAAGACCTTGAACAGATCCTGCTTGCTGGTCTTGCAGTACTCATTGTAGAACTCCAGGTACGGGTTGCTCGTCGCCGTGAGCTCCAGCACCTCGGGTATCGCCGTCGCTGCCGCCATTTTCCTGTCGTGGATTCACTCGCCAAGTAAAGCCCAACCAGTTGAGACCATCAATGATTAGGCTATACATTAGTCATTATCAACCAATCACTATATCATCCGCACACTATTGGTTTAAATGAAGATATGTGGACCAATCAAATGGCTTGGATGTGTAGCTATTTCCAGAACCCTGGGCTCCGAGACCTCGTGGCAACTTGTGACTGCCGCGTTCATCTCACTCTTTGTTGTTTGGAGGTAGCGACACTCCACCAGTGGGCTTGTGCAGGTGCATGGGTTAACGATGGCGAGTCCTGGCAAGCGACCGATGGCGTTCATCGCTGAGTACCAGTTCGGCGATGACAACCTACTGACGGCGACGCACCACGAAGAGATGCGCATCAAGAACGAAGAGCGCGTGCGCAACGCCAAGTCGATCCTCAAGCTCGAAGGGCTCACGGTCTGCAGTGGCGACCTATCGCCAACTCACAACTTGAAGCGGATCCAGCAGGAACAAGGTGAGTCAGTAGTACACTAGTTGTGATCTTCAGCATTCCTACTCACTGATTTACACGCTGCAACAGACAGGAAAGGAGAGATCGACCAGCACAACCTCATCCTCCTCCAGCGGCTGGAACGGATCCATCACCAAGTCCCGAAGCAGTTCGACGTCTCACACCATTCTGAAGCTGTGCAGAATGCCCCTCGGGCTTCCAATGCGGGGCTTCGACGCCGCCAACAGGAGAAGATTGAGCTGGAAAACCAGCGTATGAAGCGGAGATTGCACGGTGTCAAGGGCACCTTCGATCTCAAGAAGCTAGCGACGGATGCTGAGCGACATCATTACTTCAGCGACCAGCTCTCGAAAGTGGGGCGACGGCGGAAAGCCGTAGAGACCTGCAAGCAGCTCAGCGAAGGCGCAGCCGCCAAGATGAACTACATGACTCAGCTTCCTGAACAGTTCTACGTCTTCCAGCACCAAGCAAGCCATCCAATATACGAGTTGTCAGGCGGTCGGTATGATAACAACACCGAGACGTACGAGGACGAGTTCGAGGAAGATGAAGATGAGAATGATCGGTATCAGGACCACCGAGAGACCCGCAGAGACCTCATACAGACGTCCGCATCATCGTCGTCGTGGAAGCTACCGCCTGTGGTTTCGTCGTCGTCGGGTAAATACGTCAAGAGCCACGCGAGTTCGCCCACGGTGGCCAGGGCCTCCAAGCTCATCTCGGCAGCAGATCTGCTAAATGGGTTCAAGTGATATTCAGCCAATCAAAACAACGTATCATCATTTCATCCAATCAGACGTTCGTAATACCGACCACCTTGGAAATCAACGTGTCCATTCTCGAACAGCAGGGAAACGAGGAGACGGAGCTGCTCGAAGATGGCGATCCCACGCGTTCCTAGACGCGCTACAGGCGTCCACGCGTCGCTATCGACCGCGCATGGTCTGATACAAAGACGCCACTTCCACGCCACCAAGTCGCAGCCCGTCTGGTACGCTACAAACCGCTCTACGAAGGCCAACACCTTCATTAGCATTAAGCTCATAGAGACCATTGGGATATGATGTGTGGACTGCAGGTATCTCGCTGTTGGAGCGGGTCTGACGGCGCTGTACGTGGGTGGGACCTTCGCGCTGCGTGTGCGCGAGCGTATGCGCCGCAAGCGTGAGGGGCTCCCACTGGACGATCACGAGTACGACGAGTACGACGACCACGACGGCGAGTACGCCGCGCCACGCCGACGCCTGGATCGCATCCTGGGCCTGGATTTTGGCACAGCGAATCTTCGACTCGCGACCGCCACGCCGTTCAGTGCGAGTGACCGAGCGCGTGTGCTGGTGAATGCCGAAGGACTGCGTGCGATTCCAGCGGCCGTCGCGGTAGAGAACGAGTCGGTGCTTGTTGGCGCGTTGGCCAAGTCGCTCCAGGGCCGTAAGCCCGGCTATACAGCGACAGCCACGCGGCTGCTGCTGGGCCAAACACCAGAGGTGAGCTTGGTTTTGTGCAAGATGTGTGTGGGTTGTCGAAGCTGACTCTGTGGGTGTGACCGTGGTAGGTCTTGGAGACGGACGAGTTCATCAAGAGCCTGCCGTATAAGATCCAAACCGAGGGTGACAGCCTGCAGCTCGTGCTGGATGACAAGCCCTATAGTACTGAGGTGAGATATCTGCTTGTTTGTCTGCGTATCGTTGTAGCTCAACTGGTTACTGTGGATAGTGGGCGGCAGAGGTGATGCTGGACCACATGCACGCGATGGCGACCCGCTCTCTCGGAGACGAAGCGCATGCGGGGTTTCCTGCTGTTATCGCTGTCCCGACTGGATCAACGGAAGCGCAACGTTCAGCATTGGAGCGCGTGGCTGTGACTGCTGGCTTCGATCTCGTCTCGTCAGTGGAGGAGCCGATCGCCGCCATGCACGCGGTGGAGCGTGTGGTCGCGGAAGAGGAGACAGCTGAGGAGTTCAAGGGCGCGTTCACCGGTCGCTCCAGTGGTCCGATCGTCGTGTTTGATATGGGCGGCTTCGCGACGTCGGTCTCGCTACTGGAACGCAAGGACTCGACGTACTCGGTGCTGGCGTCCAAGACCACGACCACCGTGTCTGGAAGCCTCGTGGACTCGCTGCTGTTCCGTCGTGTCGTCGACAAGTTCTACCAGGAAGTAGGCATCGATCTCTCGATCGATCACATGGCGCGGTATCGGATTCTGGAGGCCGTGGAGGCTGCGAAGATGGAGCTATCGACGCGGCGCAGCACGGATATCAACCTGCCGTTCATCACCGCTGACCGAACCGGAGCCAAGCATCTCGTCCAGAAGCTGTCAACGTTTGATCTGAGCCGCGTGATGGAGGGGCCAGTGAAGCAGGCGATCACGCTGTGTGATGCGGCGCTGAAAGAGTCGGGTCTGGGGAAGGAGAGCATCGGTCTCCTAGTGCTGATCGGCGGAGGCGTGCGATCGGAAGTGATCCGCACGGAGCTCGAGCGGCACTTCAAGCTTAGCGCCTTCACCAGCAAGGACTTCAGTCCGGAGGAAGCAGTCGTGGTGGGGGCCACTGAGTACGGTCGCAAGCTGCTGTTAGAAGACGCGTAGACGGTTGGAAGTTAGATACACACACAACTCTATTGCTCACTCTCTCTCTCTCTCTCTCTCTCTCTCTGCCTCCTGGTTCACGGTCTCATCTAGTGCTGGATGTACTTGATCATCATACAGTGCTCCACATCTTCGTCCAAGTAGATCTCGTCGTCCATGCGCGCGTAGCCGCACTTCTCGTAGAAGCCGCGCTTGTCGAACTGCGCCGATAGCACGAACTTGTCGCACTGGTCCTGCAGCGCCTTCTCCACACCGTTCATGAGTGCGACGCCGTACTGCTTGCCTCGGCACTCGCTGAGCACGGCAACACGGCCGATTTTGCCCTTGCGCTCGTCCGTCAGCACCACGCAGCGTGCTGTGGCCACATACTTGTCCTGCTCGACGTCCTTACCCAGGAAGTGGTGGGTCATGGGCTGAGCATCGTATTCGTCGATCTCCAGCTCAGCGTCGAACTTCTGCTCGTCGATAAACACAGTGAAGCGCAGCGCGTACGCCTTCTTGCGCTCTTCCTCGGTGGTCACGGGCGTCACGAGCAGCGTCATGGTGGACGCGGGAGGAATTCGAGGATGGAGACCAGTCGGCAGTGCTGTTTGTTGCCTCGGGTGCGCAGCAACAGCAACTGATGAGTGACGCGGCTGTGACTCGTAGAGGCTAAGCTAATTCCAAACTACTTGAGGTTTGTATAGAAGCGACATACTAATTGGTGAATGAATGTATTTGCCACTGTGCCATCCCAGCAAGTGATTAGATCCGTTATTCCATTGGCTGAAACCATGCAGGAGGAGAAAAAACAATTCAAGTTGATTTTGTTTTGAGCGAATCCAGAAGAGAGCTACTACAGCACATGGTTCCATATGACTCGAATTATACGTTGCGTCCATGACCTTGCCGTGTTTAGTCCATGGGGGTAAGATTTAAAACAG
>JAADXI010000841.1:0-14141 GCA_023337615.1 Pythium brachiatum | reverse complement strand
GAAGCAGAGCCATCACGGCGTCGGTGGATTCGTTGCGCAAGTCGGAGAATTCAACGCGAGCAATTGGCTTG
Organism: Pythium brachiatum; assembly: GCA_023337615.1. NCBI lineage: Eukaryota > Oomycota > Peronosporomycetes > Pythiales > Pythiaceae > Pythium > Pythium brachiatum. The sequence goes on along the minus strand of JAADXI010000841.1, from coordinate 14,070 downwards.
ACTGGAAACGTGGGGGCATTGCACGGTGAACCTAACAACGACATTGTCGTTCGTTGGATCGTTCAAGATGAAGCGGGGCGATGAGATGGCTTCCGTTGCCAACGACGCTGCACGTGGATACAGCTTCGCGATCGGGTCGTTCGCAGTGATCACATCACGAAGAACATCGACATCAGCCATCTCTAAATTCTTGACGTTCAGCGAGAGAGCTTGTAGTTCCTGTGTGTCGTTATTAGGCGCTTGGCAGAACAACGTGAAGCCGATCCACGGCCAAATTTGCTGGCGGTAATTCTTCGGAGTCTTTTCGTCAATTGCCGTGTCAATGCTGATTTCGTGGACCGATGGACTGGCACAGACGGCGGAGTAGATACTTGGGACCATACCAGCGCGAAAGGCCTCGGTCAACGCGACCGTCTTCACACCCCGATTACATGCAAGAGCATCAGTTGCGCCGACCGCAAACAGTGTCCACAGCGACTTGGTGAAAGTCTCTGGGCGTTGAAGATGCGCTTCCGGTTTGATCGTTCCAACGTCATCAACCGCGACGCCAGCAGCAGCAATCGCCGTAAGTCGCTGGAGATCGGGTGCCGCCAATGCGATCGACGCGAGTTTGGGACGGAAAAAGCGAAGCCGAAGACCGTAGTACGGTAGCGGTTCGTGTGTGCGTCCAACTTGTTGAGGAAGCGGTGGGTGATTACGATCTACAGGACCTTGTAGATGATGTTGGTCGCACCCATGTGGCTCTCCCGCGTCACACGCACGGGTATCTCTGATATGGTCTCACCGCGATCTTGGAGGATGCGCTTCACCAGTTCTCGGGCTTTCACCACGTCAGCTGACTGCGCGTGGGCTTGCGCTGACGTCGCGAACATCTCGAATACGGGCTCCACGCGGCCTTGCACACTAGGATCCAAGTCGACGCCCACACGAACTGGCTGGTCCCCAACTCCGTGAAGTGTGTTGTCGTCCCAGATCTCCTGGGCGTGTTGCTGCCACACGTTCCAGTCGACGCGAGCTAGAAGCGCGAACAGCTCCAGTCCGTTGAGCACCTTGCGCGAGATCCGGTGGCGAGGCTTTGTCTTGAGCCACACAATGCCCAGTGGATCATCGGGCTCCGCCGCTGGCGGGTCCACAGAATGGTGCAGCAACGCGTGGTACGCTTTCAAAGGCGTCACCAAGCCATCATACTGGACGACTTCCCGCAGCCAATCTGGAAGTTCCAAACCCAAATTGTGATGATCGATCGCTCCAGAATTTGAAAGACGTCTTGCTTCCCGCAGAAACTGCGGCTCCAGATTTCGTACTTAGTCGAGTAGCTCAAGCCATAAGGTTTTGGGGGCAGCCAATGTCCATGGGACGGACGACTGAAAACTCTACGAAGACGGCGTTCTGCGTTGCCCTCTTCTCCGGCTAATAACTGGTAGCGCGTACGCTACCAGTACCTAAAAGCGAGTTCCCGTATCGTTGTCACTCAAAACGACTCGCGTTACTAAGCCTGTTGAAGGCCACCCTGCCGGCCACGGAGAGACAAGCTACTGAGTATGCACCAAGCTCTTCTGCGCGTGACGTGCGCCACGTGCTCGGTTCCGCGACACGTACGACTTCGTGACCTACAGCACGTTCGCGGTCGTGGGCCTTCCCAGGGCGCGAACGTGCTGGTGAAATGTCTCGGCGAAAAGCGCGAGCAGGCCTCCGCCGGTGTGTCCGCGGGCAATCCGTACTCACTAGTCACAATCATTGAGATCAATAGCTGTAGAGGAGGATCTCTTTCGAACCTCTCTGGTCCGAAAACCAATACCTTCGTTCGTTTCTTTCGTCTTTCAGCAGAATCCGTTGGGTATGTTAGTGAAAGCAGTTCACAAGGAGGCCACATTCGTGCTGTATCTGGGTCTTCCAAATCTGGAAAAGGGTAAAAACAGCTGCGAGAGCCAATCAAGAAGACGTTCTGGAAGAGCAAAAACAGCTGAATCTGGATCTGGAAGCCTTCCAGATCGCTGCGGGAAGTCGTCCACTGTGTGTTTGCCGCTGCATCGAACGCCATGGTTCTCGGCGGTTTGCCGAGTCGGAGTCCGACGGAGACGAAAGCGGAACTGAGGCAGGGATGGTCTCTTTGACAGGAACGTCGCACGTCAACAATGTATCATTACCCGTTTGAGTGGCATGAACCTAGTCACTAAATCGATGGGTTCGTGTATGAAAAACCTGTTGAAGTCAATATGACTACATTCGTTGAAAACACACAGGGTCAGTTTACGATCAAACAGCCATCGTCTGCAAACTCAAAGATGGAGGCAATGGCAATGAATGAAGTATCACAAGGAGTGAGCGTGGCATGTATGTTCGGGCTAGACAGGGTCGAGTATCGCTAGCGGTGTTCATATCTTCTTTGCCTAGCATGTTGACAACACTCTCCGGTATGTTCTGCGCTCGCTGGGACCGCGTGTTAGCTGCAGGGCACCCGACGTCCTCACGGAAGTCAAATGTGCCTTCAAGAACTTGTCCATAGGCGTCTTGGTTTGCGTTGGTATCGAACCGCCACCGTCCCACGAGCCTCGTGCCGTCTTGGGGGCTTCGCACGAACTTTCCTTCGTACTCGTAGACGTACACAACGCCTTTCTTGTGGGGATACTGGAGCCAGAAGAGCACACTGTCGACGACCCACGTGCCTTGGAGTGGGCACTTGCGTCCCGACTCGAGCGCGATTCCATCAAGACGCGAGTCCTCGTGCTGCGTCAGGAACAGCGTCGCTGGATATTTCCCCCCAACGGCATCGATCTGCTCACCCCGGAAGATTCGAGGTGGCGACACTGCTTGTACGTTTCCGTCACCGCGTCGGCTTCTGTGGGCGTGTGGTCTCTGGCTTGTGGCAAGACCTTCAACGGGCTTGAAATGGATGGTAGTCTCCACGTTTGGTTCTCCATCTAGTGGTCGAGATCGCCCCACGAGGCCATCGGCATGGGACAAACGACCAACGATCCGCCAGCGCTCAGCATTCACGCCGTCGCAATGGACCAGCGAGAACTGGCACGTGTACACTGGCGCTATCCCCGTCGTCTCAGCGAGATCCACAGAAGCCTTGCCGTTTTCAACGAACCACGCAGACGGCTTCGCTGTCGCCCCTACAAGAGACCCGTCCTCGAGCACCACGAGCTTCAGACGGACGAGCGCATTGCCAGCGACGCCCGCTGCTCTTCCACCAACGCAGTACTTTGCCAGAACGCGAGGCATCGGTCTGCAGTAGTGAGAGAGAAATGAGGTGACTGGTCAGCAAAGGAAGATGCCAGGATCTTGGATCGCGTCGCAAAATACGGTGTCTTGAAGCAACGCTTGATATGGCTACACAAGCTGTGGTGGGCTTTGAAAGATGAATTAGAGGCTGGGATAAACGAGCAACGACTACGCAGGTAAGAGGGAGAAAGCGCTTGTACTGGTGTGGCCTTCAGCGTGGTCACGATCGCTGGCTGATCGGTCACGGGACCATTTGACGCGCCTGGGATCCATTCCTCGTCGTCTGGACATGACGGTCGTCGCGCGTCAAGTCGAATGTCCCTGTCAGCACCGAGTCGTAGGCCTGCTGGTTGCCGCTGCCTCCAGCGAACTGCCACGTGCCCTTGAGTTTGGTCCCGCTCACGGTGTGCGTGACGGTGCCGGCGTAGTCGTAGTAGTACACGACGCCCGACTTGAGCGAATACGCCAGTCGAAAGCGGACTTGGTCCGCCTTCCACGTGCCTTTGATCTGCGACTTGCGCAACCCCTCTCGGGTGTAGCCGTGGATCTGAGTATCGCCCAACGCCTTGGCCAGCAGCAGCGTCGTGGCGTACTTCTTGCCGTTCGAGTCTCGCTGCTCACCACGGAAGAGCGTCTCCACAGTAACGACCCCATCATCCTCCGTCTGGTCATCGCTCTCTTCTTCGTCCGCGATCGTGGCGCTCGACAGGTCCGGCTCGTTGCCGACAGCGCTGTTAACTGGGAGGAGATGCACGGCCTGCGATCCGTGCTGTCCACAGACAGCGTAGCTGCCCACTAAGCCATTCGCCTGCGTCAGTCGCCCCTCCACTTCGCCGCGAACCGCGTTCCCTGAATCCCAGTGGACCACTGTGAAGCGACACAAGTACACTGGCATCCCTGCCACCATCGTCTTGACAAGATCGATGGACGCGCTTGGGTTCTCGAGAGACCAATGGGGCGGGGCCACCACAGTGCCTGCACACGAACCATCATCCAGCATCACAAACTCCAAAATGATCTCGTCGGATGTCGCGGGTCCGAACGCCGAGCCACGCACAGTGAAGCTATGAAGCACGCGAGGCATTCTTGTTTGGTTGGGACTTGGTGGCTTCGCGCCAGTTGGCGAGTGGGCAGCAAGAAGAAAGCGGAGCCGCTGACAGCTTTGGATCACCTCCAGAAAACGATTTTGGCGGATTCACAACTTGATATGGCTACACATTCCGTAGCCACTTGAACGAGAATGAATAGTCCGTTCCTAGAGGCACGAGCACGTGAGCTGGAGAGAGGCGATCATGGCGAAGAGGCCACTCACCGTAGTGTTCGAATGTGAGCTGGACTGTTAGAATAATCCACATCAGCATAGCGGCGTGGACGACTTTCCAGTGGGTTTGGAGCACAAACGCGAGCTGTTGGATGGCCGAGAGCGGCGCCAACTTGCAGTTCATCACGCAGCAGATCAACACGAATGAGACCAACTCCAGCGACGCGTAGACTCCGACGCGAGACGCGATCGCGGCCATCTCATCATGGGAGAGCTGCTTGAACTGGCTGTAATACACGCGGTTTGGTGCGTGCGTGATGGCCACGATATACACAGCTATCACGTCACACAGTTAGAACAGTTCGACCTGAATCCCACCGGCACTTAGCTTAACGTACTGTAGAACGTGGCGATGATGAACTCGACAAACTCGATCAGCACGTAAAACTCGATCGTGCGCAATAGCTCGAGCACGCGGGCCACGTATTGGACCTGCATCGTGTCTATTCGCACCGGCACTGGGGCATGCAAGGCTTGTGGTACAATGGATCGGAGGGTACTCCCATGGAGAAGGCGGGAAAGCGGTCCACCTTGCGTCAGCTCGTGCCGTCGTTGCCTGAATTTCTCGTGGTTGCGAATGTTGGGGCAGCGCTGCAGAATAGCGAGAGCGTAGTCAACGACGTTGCTTTTCCGCTTGATCGCTGCAGGTAAATCGGAGACTGTCGGAGCAAATACACCACAACCTAGTTGATGGCAGTTCCTGCCCAGCTCATCGATGTGTCTTATGTGGGAATAGACTTCGCTGAATGCGATGAGAAGGAACAGCGCGTCGGTGACGATGACGACGACGGTGGAGTTGATGGACGCAGCTTGCTGGGTCGTGGAGGAGACAAACATGCCGTGGAAGACGTCTATGTTGAACACGACCATCGCGGGTGCGAGGTCCTCCATGTGGACGAGTCCGGACGCCACCATGTTCTTGACCAGGAGCTTGATCATTGGCATCATCAGTGTCATGTACGTTTGCGCCGACGTCGGGGCGGATGTGAAGAGGATGTTGTAGCCCGAATAGATGAAGATGATCACGACTTGTACGGCGAAGACGATCAGGTAGTTGTGTAGACTGGCTCGAGCTTCATGGTTCACACTGAGATGATGTCTCCACGAAAGCCAGAGCAAGAATGCGAGTGCAGCAGCCCACGGCCCAGTGACAAGCTGCATCACGAAGGGCGTGGGGAATCCGATGACCAGACCGAGAGAGTAGAAACAACCAGCACCGATGAGCCCCGAGATCGCAGAGATGAGAGCGAGTCGCCGGCGAGACATCGGTAGTGTTGGAGCACTTTGATGGATCTGCGTGACGATCATCGTGGTCACCAGGTACACAGTAGCAAATACGCGTACATGCAGACCGACTGTTTGATTCCGGATGCCTTGTTCAGTTGGTGGGTTTAAAGGAAGAGCATCGATGGCGAGTACAACGACTATGGATGGAATAGGCACGAGCAGCACAGAGGCGACGTCGAGGAGTGGACGGGACTCTTGCGCGTGGGCCACGAGCGAATCAAGACGCGCGAGCGAGTAGCGACCGCGTAACTCGATCTGGAGCGACAGCCAGAAGCGATAGAGTCGGTGAAGTTGATTGGAGACCCTGTTGATCATCATGGGAGAGGTTGTGTTGACAAGCTTCCTGCCGGGATCGAAGCTGGCATCACATTGACACGATGAGCTGGTACGGTCTTCCCAGTCGCTCGCTCATGAAGTAACATCGCTAGATCAGACCACCTCACCAGCGACTAGCACGCTCACTCGTTGTTCAGTTCTGTTCGCGTTCTTGATTTAGCGTTTGACGTTACCCGGAGGGTCCGTAAGAATAGCCTGTCAGCACACGTCGCAGATCGCATCTCTTTTCACATATAATATGGGTTCAGACCTATATTCTTTCAAATCTAATATGGCTTCTTCTTGATTTGTCCACAGCAAAGAGCTTGCAACTCACGTAAACCACTCAGAATCGCAGAACTCGAACACGCGAATCCAGAGCTCACTGGGCATTTGCTTCAATGCATCGTCTCCATATTGTCCGGCCGAAAGTAGACACAGCTCGACTGCATCTCGGAAGCTTGTGGGAAAGGACGGGTGAGCGCGAGGACTCCAGAGGCGGCCGAGCTTGGTGACATGCAGAAGAAAGCTCTGGGATTTGCCTTCATTCTCATCGTCTTGGGCGCGATCTTCGCTGTCAGAGGAGCCGCCAGCTTCGTGGTCGAAGATCCAGTTGCCGACGAGACTCAAGCCCTCTAACTCTCCGTGGAGACGAATGCGTTGTTCCTGGCCTTCGAGATTCGTAGTCAGGAACAGCATTGTTGGTATCCACGTACCAGCCAGTCGACTAGTACCCTTCTCGCCGATCCAGACACCATCCAGGGTCCAACCAGCGCGACAGACGACTTCCACTACCACAGGCCAAATCTGGGATCCGTCCGTGACCGTGCCTTCGAGTGTGTACTTTCCGTTGGAAAATGGCGCCATCTTCACGCGTACAGGCTCCACTGCTGCTGTCCACGACACTGGACACTGCAAAGCTCTCGAGACACCGGCGAACGCAAGCCACTCTGTCAATGTCGTCGGATGCAGCTGTGCTTGCAAACCACTTCATGGAGACAACGAGCCGGTCACGCGCACTGTGGACTCCACAGATCCGTCTTCACGACGCTTGGCGAGGTCGAAGCGACATGCGTACACTCGCGGTCTGCTGGTGTCTCCACGCCAGCCCAAGTGCATCACGTTGCATCCGCGTGGGACGCAGAATGGCTGGAAAGGCAGTGTGTTGGAGCGGGAACTTGCTGCTGTTCGCTCGTCACTGGCGTCGAGACGCTGGATCTGGAGGTGTGCAGACTCGTCGGCGTACACGCGGAATGCCCAGAGGTAGTTGCAGGAGGCGATGCGCAGTCGCATGCGGAAGACGTCGTGAAGGAGGGAGGCGTCCATGGTGCGTGGTGGTGAGATGCTCTCGGTTTATGTCTGAATTTTATGATGCTCGGACATCGTGGTTGCACTTTTTTAAGTGAAGAGGACGATCTGATTTGCCCAAAAAGACAGTTTAGAGCCTAGGATTGGTTGAAATTAATGCTTAACTATTACGCAGTGTAGCCATATCCTATTTGAAAGGATATAGCCATATCGTTTTTGAGGAGAGTTTTCGATACTGCCAGACCGGTCGACTCGCCTCTCAGTCTCCAACTGGCACGAAACCACCAAGATGACGGTTCCTACATTGGCGCTGTGGTGGAACCTTCGCAGTGGTTTGTGGAGAACCCTCGCGCATCAATTGACTTGTTCGAATCAACGGCGACAACGCCCGTATTCACCTGTTGTTTCACGTTGCTTCGCGTCACCGGTGAGGCTGTGGTGCGTGGTGCCGTGGTCTCCAGTGAATGGCCTTGTGGGCAGGCGTACAGTCGAGGGGGCGACACACGCCGCCCAGTTCCTCCCCGTTGCTGGTCGCGACCACCCCACAGCTCCAGTTCGAGCTCCACCTGCTCCAGCAGCTAGCGGGGCAGCGAATCAAGACTCTTCCAACAAGTCACTGATGGTGTTCCGGGGCGAAGAAGTGGACTCGGTGGGGAAAACGTACCCCACGACGTTGGTGCTGTCGAAGCACGCGGTTGGGAATATTGACGGATACGCCCACCAGGGATCGCACAAGTCTCGTATCGTGGGCACGTGGGACGGCAAGACGATTCGCTTTCGCCTCATGTACCAGCAGAAACGAAACGTCTTCTACAACTGCGACTACGTGGGCACGACAGTGGAGAGCGCGTCGCCGACGAGACTCATCGGGACGTGGGGGTTCGTGGCCGGCGACGGCAAGAATAACGACAACAATGTACTCACGGGCACGTTTGACTTCACGCAAGAACCCTCGCACTGTCCTGCAGCGAATACGCGTTCTCAGGGACGCCGTAAGACCCCATGACCGATCTAGCGAATCCTTTGTTTGTTGTGGTCTAAGAATTTTTGATTAATGAAGTACGTATTTTGGTGCAATCGCTGCCTACGTGGAGAGCAGAGCTACAGCAACTTCACCTTGACGACATCCACCGGAACCCACACTCACGGCCACTGGCAGTGTGTACTGCTCACGCAAACCACTCAAAACCGCAGAACTTGAAGACACGCTGCCACAGTTCGCTTGGCATCGTGGACGCGCTGGCTTCTTCACTGACGCGCGACAGCAAACAGACACGCACAGCCTCGCGGAAGCGGTCTGGGTAGAAGGCGTGGTCGGCAACACTCCATCGGCGGCGCGTATCTGTGATGGTCATTTGGATGGTGAGCGGAGCACGTCCTTGAATCGCGGGCCACTCATCCACGTCGTCCACGAGACTCTCTATTGGCGCGGCATCACACGGCCCAACGATTTGGTGTCGCGTGACGTCACAATGGTACGTGGCAACCGCACCGTCTTCATCCACGTTGCTGTCAACGAAGTACAGGCTGCTACGTGACCAGCGCCCTTCCGCTGGCTCGGCATACCAGCTCTCATGGAGAAGTGTGCCGATCACTTCTCCATTCTTCGACTTGCAGCACGGCGTGCCAATCGTCTTGGAGGCTGCTTCCGATTGCTCCTTTGAATGTGTAGGACCCACACGTCAGTGGATTGAGTGGACTCGGCCCAGGTTCAACAGCACCAGTCATCGCAACCTCGCTCTCGATCTCGTCGTCATTAAGCCGGCCAGAAGAATTGCGCACCACTCGTTGCGTCCACGTGCGTTGTGCATCTTGGAAGCTGCGCTGTCGACAGAGATATCCCTTCACAGACACGGTCTGAACTTCTCCATCGCTCCCGGTCTTCGTCACGAAGAAGCTGCACGAATACTCGCCCGGCACGTCACCGGAACGACTCTGTAGGCGACGCTCAGTTGAAGGTTTAATGAAGAATGTGGGTTGTAGCTCTGGCTGCGGAGCCGTGACTGCACTGGGTTCACACTGCTCCATTTCGATGTGGATCTCGTCGTCGTCGTAGACACGAATCGTCCAGAAGTGTTCGATCGGCATGATTTTCTCCAGCCGCATCCGCATGCGGAACACGTCGTGGAGTTCTGGCGCCATTGTCGTGCCGGGCGTTGGAGAAATTCCCCTGTTGTGGAGAATAACGAAAGCTCTGGCGTTGCCTGGGACGGGGTGTTGATGTGAAAAGACTCGGTTAAACGGTCACACGTCGCAGTTTTTGCTTTCAAATCTGTGACGTGTGAGCGTATCCTCTCCCTACTCAACTGCACAGGCGCAAAACAGCTCCATGGTGCCCATGAAAACCGTTCTCAGCATACTGACGTGCCATTCATTTCTCAGCTGTGCTCTGTTCAACTACGTTCTCCACTTATCGGAGATTGTGCACCGATTTCGCTTATTTCCACCACAACTGAGGCGGAGTTCATCAAACCTCGGCGACATCAACAGATCCCACAATCGCGACCACTAGCGTTGTCGGCGCTCACGCAAACCACTCAAAATCACAGAACTCGAACACCCGCTGCCACAACTCAGACAACAAGCGCGGCCGCGGAGCCTTGGCGCTGGCCGACCACAGCAGACACAGACGCACGACCTCACGGAAGCTGGCGGGGTACAGGTAGTGGTCGTCCGTGTTCCAAACGCGTTGCATTTCTGTCACCGCCAACTCGGCGTAGAATTGGTCGTTCGAGGCTTCGCTGGGACTTGCCGACGGCACGAAAGCACATTCCCCAGTGATTGTGTGCCGATTCGCATGGAATCGATACGCGAAGACGATCTCAGGGTCCTCGGGGAATCGCTCTGCGAACTTGAGCGAGTCAATCGTCCACTGGCCGTGGATCACGTTTTTCTCTTTCCGTTTCACGTCGCACACCAGTCCCATCAAGTTCCCGTCAGCCGCCAAACCGATCATAATGGCGAGATGAAATCCATGTTGATTTCCGTGCGTGAGACTCCTCGAGCTTGTAGAGTCCGCGCGTTAGAGGATTGAGTGGCGTGGGCACCTCCTCCACTACGTTCCAGACGTCCATCGCTCCGTCGATCGACCAGGGGTCTTCGCCATCGAAACCAACTCGATTCCACAGAGAGTACGCGTGCTCCGCTACATGCGTACACCCACCACGGAAGCCATGCTCTGCTGAGAGTGTCCCCGTGACGCGTACCGTCCAGAAGGTGTCCGTCTGCTCCACCTTGTTCATGTAGAACTCGCACACAAATTTGTCCAGCTGCGTGGCATCTTGCTGGTTGATGCGACGTAAAACACGGGCGCGGTGGATGAAGAAGCGGCAAGACAGCTCGTGCTCGAGATGCTCAACCACGTCGTCGTTACTATCGTCCGCGTTGGTGTTGCTGGAGCGCTTCACTTCGATGTGGAGCTCGTTGTCTTGGTACACGTAAAACGTCCACAGGTGTTTGACCGGCATGAAATACGGAATGGCCATCCGCATCCCGAACACCTCGCGGATTTGTTCATCGTCGGCTTCCATGGCTGGCCGTGCCTTGTGAGCTGTGGGCGTTGAGGCGAAATCTTGGGAGTGGAGTGCCTGGGGGCTTTATGGGACGGGGTTCGCGTCGTCGCCCCTCCTTCAAGTGATGGCTAGAGACCAATGACACTAGCGGCGCATGGTGGTCACGTCAAATGGGTGGTCGTCTTCTATCCACAGCGCTTCGAACGCGAGCCGAGTCACGCTGCCGCGAATCCGAAGCGTGTGCTCCCGTGTAGTGGCGATATGCAGTGTACTCGCAGTGTGAATCATCTTAATTCCAAGTGAGGCAAGACCCCCTGATGCGCTCACAGGAGCAACCCACGCTGGTTCCAGCAACGCGACCGTCAGGCAGAAGCTCGATTTGAAGCACGATCAGCCACATGAAGCTTTCAACGAAGCTCATTGCTCCTCTCTTGATCGTGTAGCAACCGCGTGTGAGCGGGTAGAACGTCGCTGGCATGGGCTCCACAGTATCACTCCACGCCACAGGCTTCTCCAGAGCAATGTCGAGGCTGTCGGACGCGTGCAGTTTGCGATCGTGTGTTTGTGCATTGAGCTGCAATCAATTCGACAGTCCACGCCTGCGATTGGTGAGAGCGTGCACTCCACTCGCTCGACAGCATCGTACGAAATGGATCCGTCTCGGTCTGTGAACTGCTTCACGGGATAAAACTCGCACGCGTGGACACCTGAAGGCGGCGAGTTCTTCTCCACAACACCGTCCACAGCCGTATACGTGAAGTTCATGAGTTGCGCTGCATTCCCTTTTGCTGATTGAGCCATTAGAGCTGGTGTATCTGGCGTTTCATGACCACTGGGACACTGCATCTCGTCTTGGAGCGTGTCGTCCTCGTGGATGCGGAAGGTCCAGCCGACGTCGCCATGCTTGAGCGCGACACGGCATACTTCATGGAGGGAGGTTAGCATCTGTGCTGAGGGGGGGGGTCGTGAGCTGAAGCCGTGACTGACATGTGTCCAGCAATGAGCAGAGACTTCGCCCTTTTTCAGAGAATGATCACACGTCGCAGATTCTGCTTCCAAATCTGTGACGTGTGAGCGTATCTTCACGGTCTCACCTTCTTCAGCCTCTGAACGCGAGAGCCCCTACAGGCACAGAGCCCATGGTGTCTCCAGCATTTGCTCTCCGCATGCTACGGTGATAGTACCTGAGGTTTGATGCAGTTCAAAACCCCATTCGCACGAAGCGACGAAGTTCCAAAAGACCTCAGCGTAACCAGCGTATCCTTCTGCTCCCCAAGCCGACTCTTCGCGATCAAGGGCAACCATATCCTTGCAACAATCCCTCCTGTGTAACTGGATACCGTATCCTTTGCTGCGCGACGCTTCACAGCAACGCCTCTTCAGAGGCGCGTCGCTTCATGGATCCGCCGCAGTCGTCGCCGTCGGCTCACTGGCCGGCCCCTCGCACCCGAGAGCTGGATCATTCATTCCAGCTCCATTCTGTATCGACCGCAGCCATCGCAACAGCATCTCTTCCTCTCGTGGATCCGGATCCGAACGATGGTGCGTATGGAGCGACTCGCGTACCTGAGCTTGGGGCTCGTGGGCTTCCTCGCGTTCCAGGCCCAGGTCAGCGATGGTTACTGTCCGAATGGCTGCAATGCCCAGGGTACTTGCGGAGCGAACGACAAGTGCACGTGCTACTTGCGTCAAGATGAAGGCACGGACGACAGCTACCCGGCGTTCAAGGGCGCCGACTGCTCGCTGCGTACTTGTCCGTATGGAGATGCGTGGGTGAGCGTGCCATCGGCGCTCAACACGGCGCACCCCAAGACGGAGTGCTCGAACAAGGGCTACTGCGACTATATCACGGGCCACTGCGACTGCTTCCCGGGCTACGAAGGCAAGGCCTGCGAGCGTACTGTGTGCCCAAACAACTGCAACAACCGCGGCGTCTGCCTCACGCTCCAGGCCATCGCCGAGGCGCGCCCCAAGGTCGTTACTTCTGCAGGCCCACCTATCGTCTACACGCCACCGCAAATGACGTACGCGAACGCCTGGGACCGGATCAAGCACATGGGCTGCTTCTGTGACCAGGGCTACCGTGGTCCGGACTGCTCGCTCAAGGAGTGCCCCAGTGGTCCCGATATCCTCACTGCGCACGGCAACGTCCAGGGCCGCGACTGTGGTGGCCGTGGCAAGTGTAACTACGAGACGGGCACGTGCGAGTGCTTCCCAGGTTACTACGGCACTGCGTGCGGGTTCCAGACCACCGTCCACTAGGCGACGCATCCACAGAAGCCCTCCCGACCCTGTACGTGGACACCCCGCCTTCCTTCCAGACATCCAGACACACACATACGCGCGCTTGTTGCGTTTGCATATCCGCTTTCCATCCTCGACCCTCAAAGATCTGGTCAAAAACACATAAAAACACCCGTTTCCCCAATACAAAAGCCAAAAAAAACAAGTCGTTTATCCTGCAGAGGGCCCCTGGCAATGCCTGGCAAAAAGTGTATTGAGACCTGTACGAGTCTAGCGATCCTGTCTTCTCTTCTTCGCATCGCTGAGCGCGTTCCTCTGCTAAATACGACGAACTGCCTGTATGTATTTGTGTTGTGTAGCGTCTTGTTCTTGTTGGATGAATGGCAGCGTTCGTCTCGGGGTTATTTACTCGATGATGAGCTCGTCGATGGACCAGTCCTCGAACGATCCGTCCGGCAGATACCGGCGGATGATGATCGGGATCTTACGCTCGCGAAGCTCCTTCATCGCGATCTTCAGCGGGTCCGTCTCGCCCTCAATGTCCACCATCACAGGCGCGTTCATGCTGCAAAATCCCCACCATAAAACTCCCAATTAGCCCACAATTCCACCAATAAAAACGCCTCTAACGAAAAAACGCACCTGATCTGCAGCGCGCGCGTACCGAGCACACGCGCACGCTCGTACTTGGTCATGTACTTGGTGGTGATGCGGTTGACGTTGGGCTGCTTGTGGGACTCGTCCAGCACCGCGACCTTCTGGTCCTCGGCCGCGCCGTCCTCGCCGTTGTCGTACAGCTCCTCCTCAAGCTCCTCCTCCTCCTCCGGGACCTCCTCGTCGTCCATCTCGTGGTGG
>JAADXI010000840.1:0-14154 GCA_023337615.1 Pythium brachiatum | reverse complement strand
GAGCTGCGCTTCTGTGTCTGTGAACGTATTCGGCCCACACTTGAAACACTTGGGTTCCTTCGACTCGTAAAAAGTGCCTGCGCGACAGGGCTTGCACTCTGTATGGCCTGGATGGAGCGCCACATAACCAATAGGGCAGTCGTGGCACAGCGTCCGCCCCTCCTCGCCTTGAAACTGGCCGCGAGGGCACGGAAGGCATGAGATCTCGCCCTTGTAAGCCGCAAAGGTCCCTGGACGACACGCCGTGCACTTCGCACTGCCTTCTTGGGGAGCGTCGGTTCCTTCACGACACATCTTGCAGACTGCTCCGCCTACTTGGTCCATGTACTCGCCTGGATAGCATGTCTTGCATGTAGCTTGGCCAGTGTCGTTAGCCGCCGATCCGATCGCACACTTGAAACACTGGGTGCCACCAGAGACATTGGAGAACGTACCTGGTCCGCACGCCAAACATGAAGTCGCGCCGTCGCTATCGTCTTGAAATCGGCTGATGTTGGTGATGAAGCCCACAGGGCAGGCCTTGCACTTGCCGTCAGTAGACGCGTTGGAGTATGTGCCGTGGGGACACGCTCGACACTCCGCTTGTGCGATCGCGGCTGGAACCACAGGTGAAGAACTGTTGGAGTTCTGGCGCCCTTGGCCGTTTCGGCACTCACACGTGAGCGCCCCAAAGTCTCCAGAGGTTGGCGTGAGCTGCGGCACTGGACAGTAGAAGTTGTTGCCCATGAAAAACTGTGGAGTGTCGGATTTGATCCTGCGTTTACAGTGGGGAAAACATCAGAAAAGGGAGCAGAAGGGATGGTAAGCAGACTTTGCCACTTACAACGATGGAGGAACCGCCGGGAACAGGCCGTCAAACTGGTTGAACTGGACATCACTAAAGCCGATACAAATCGTTAGAGATGAGGTCACCAACGGCGTCATAAACGACTCGACGTACAAGTGGCGGAGTGAGGTGATGTTGGCGATGGGTGGAACGGTGCCGTTGAACCGGTTGTGGGAAAAGTCGCTGTCGTGCCGTCACATCCGTCAGTCCATTTAGTTGTGCGGTGTGCGAAGGAAACAAAGACTCAGTCACTTACAGCACTTGCAGTATGGGGTCATCGTCAGGATCGTTGGGATCGGCTCGCCCCCACACTGACATTTCCGTCGGCAACTGTCCTTCGAAGGCGTTGTGGGACAAATCCCTAGTGAATTTTGCAGACATCAGGGAATGAAAACCATGCAGCAACAATCGTGAAGGCACACGCTGACTTACAATGCAGTCAGGTGCTTGAGTGCTGGAAGCACTGGTAGCGTGCCGTGGAAGGCGTTGAAGCTCAGGTTGCTGCAACAAACAGCGAAAGCACTGTCAGTCGAGTGTGGTTTGAGGTGGTTCAACGGGATCAGACTCACTCACACGTGCTCGACGTATTCTCCACTGAAGAAGCCAAAGGGGAGCGTGATATTGAAGAGGTTTTCCGACAAATCCCTGCTTGAAAAAGGCACACAAATGAGACTCTTGTTGGATTCGCTATCAGTAGAAAGGTCCACGAACAGGTAGCGGAGGCGCTTGAAGATCTTGAAGAATGACAGCGACGCAGCCGTGAGCATGTTGCGTCCAAGGTCACTGTAGGCTCATAAACCACCGTCAAAAATGGAGAAATCAGTGCGCACACACAGTACAAAGAGACGGACTCACATGACTTCGATGGCGATGTTGTCGCCAAACGAAAGCGGCATCTTGCCCCGGAGATTGTTTTCTCGCAGATTCAGGAAGCGGAGCACCGTCATATTGCCCAGCCACGACGGGAATGGCCCGTACAACTCATTGTTGGACAGATCCCTAGTCAGCAAGAGAGCCTCGTCAGTAAATCGCAAGCAGGCTCGTCAACTCCACCGATGACTCACAGTTGCTCGAGTGACACCATGTGACTGAAATCGAGATCTTGCAGCCGACACTTGAGCCGTTCACCTGATAAATAGCTGCACCACTAGTGAGCTTTCAGTCGTTCTCTCATATGTAACTCCCTGTCAGGTCCACGTACATGTTGGTGACGGTCGTGGGGTCCGTGAACGCGTCGCACTTGATGCCTTCCCACGGCCAGAGGAAGTCCACAACCTCTGGCCCTGCGTCCATCACACGTCCGGTGCACGGATGCGTGCGCACGCCGCGTGGACACAGTTCCTGTCCGTCCAGACTCGTCCCGTTCTCTGTCGTGCCCGTGCACCACGTGAGAAGCGCCAGCGAGTCATTCGTCGCGCACTTGTCGTAGATCTGGAACAACAGTCCCAGCTCCGGGCCCGACAGCGGGAACCGGTCGTCGAACGGCGAGTTCTCCGACGTGGAGTTGTCCAGCAGCATCTTGTCGCTGAGGTCGAGCATGTTGCGCAGGTCCTTCACTGTGCTGCCCACGTCCACGAACGCCGATAGCGAATCCGAGACGAAGTCGGCCATCACAGCAGTGTGGTCTACCGCCACCAGCAGCACCAGTAGGAGCTGCAGCAGCCACAGCCACAGCGATCGTCGCGCCATCATCTTCGTTGTTCTCTTTCTCGTTCTTGTGCGTGTCTTCGGCCTTGGAAATTTGGAAATGAACGCCTTCCAACAACGCCTGCGATCGCCAAATCAGAAAACAAGACACGACAAAAGCCCGCGTCTCCCACACACCACCAACCGCCAACCGCATCCGTCTTGTTCGGGCAAACACACTTACATTACGCGCTTAAAAATTAGGGGGGGGGAGGCTTGGCGTCTTGGACAGGATCACACTCGTCATTGGAGCTGCTTATTCATCACGCTTTACGCGGCCGTGGTCGTGGTAGAGGAAGTCGCTCCGCCACGGATCTTGGTCTGCAGGTACGGACTCGCAGGTTCCGTGAGTGGACGAGTGGTCGGCTTGAGCCCAAACACCTTGCCCGAAGGCACCGGACGCGCGTGGAACACAAGCTCGTCGCGACGCATGCGCTTGATTTCCTCCTCTTCCTGTCGTCGACGCTCGTCCTCCATGTGCCGCTTCTGCTCTTCGTCACGCGCGCGACGCTCTCGCTCGGCAGCTTCATAGGCCGCACGCTCTGTTGCACGGCGGTTCGTCGCGAACTTTGGGGAGCTGGGCTTGGTGAGCTGACGCACTGGAGCGTGGTGGCCGTTGGCACCCATGTCGTCGTCCGTGACCACGGGCATCGGCATGGCTCGGAACTGTTGCGCCGCTCGCTGTCTCTCTTCTTCTTCCCGTCGCGAGCGCTCGATGCGTTCTTGCGCACGTTCGTGCAGGCGATCGCCACGCAGAGCAAAGGGCTGGACTTCCGTCAACGGCTTCTTTGAACCTTCAAACCGTGGCGGAGTGGTCGTGAGTCGGATGGGCTGCGCCTTGAACTCGCGCTGCTTGCGCAATTCCTCCTCCTCGGCTTCCTGGCGACGACGCAGGTTCTCCTGGTACACGTTGTGGCGTTGGATACTGCGAAGAGGTGGAGTCTCAGGCACCACAGGTCCCGTGCGACGCGGCAGTGGCTTCTTCTCCGGCTCCTCCTCTGGGAAAATTGTACGCGCACGCGCACTGGTCGAGAGCTTGGGCGACACTGCCTTGGTGAGCGTCGGCTTGGCTGCAGGTTTCTGTGGGGACGACTTGGGCGCCGCGTAGACCGTCCGCGGCACGGGCCGCGCGTGGAACTTGCGGCTCAGCTCCTTCTCGTCCTCGTCCTCGACCTCAATGGGCTTGCGGTAGGCCGCCGCCTGCGCCGCGCGGCGGTCCGTCTCGAACTGCGGCGACAGCGGACGCGTCACGCCGTTCACCTTCATCTTACTATAGTCCGGCTTGTGCTCCTCCGTGTCCATGGCGTGCTCGTCGCCTGGGAACACGTTACGTCTCGCCGCCGCGCGCTCCGACGTCCGCAGCTGCGGCGTGTGGGGCACTGTGACTTCCTGGTGGCCACCGTTGGTGGTCGTGTGGTGCTGGCTCTTGTGGTGCTGCGTGGCTGGGTACTCGTAATCTCGCGACAGAAACTGCTCCGGCGCCAAGTACGGGTGCGGCTCCTCCGCGCCGGCGTGGTTGCTGCCGTCCTCGCTGCTGCTCAGGCTCTGGTTGAGCTGGTTCTTGCGGCGACTCGCGCCTCGGTGGCCCACCTCCAGGAACGGCGACTGCGGGATCGTGAGCTGCTTGGTGCTGCGCTGGTGGACATTCGTGGGCACGCGCTGCTTGCGTACGCGCTCGTGGAACTCGCGCACTTTCATGGTCTCCAGCTGCAGCCGCGTCTTCTCCTCCTGGATCTTCTGGAGCTCCAGCGACGTCGAGCTCAGGCGGAGATGGTCCGCGCTGTGGCTCCGCTGGGACGTCCGCAACACCGGAGCCTTGGCCTGCGTGGTGTGGAGCTGCGCGTGCGTGTGCTCTGCTGCATCGTGGTGGTGGCGTTCGCGGGCCGCCTGCTCCGCCTGCAAGCGGAGGAGATACGCCTGCGTGGGCTGGAGCAGCGAGGAGGACGTGAAACTGTGGCTGTGGCCGAGGCTGCGTGGTGGAGGAGGCGGAGCGGAGGCCATCGCAGCGGAGGAGCGAGCGGACGGAGCGGACGCCGGTCCACTGCCCGCCGCCAGCGCTTCCAGATCCAACGTGCCGTCGGACTCGTCTCCGTCACTCATGCGGTCGTCGTCCTCCGCGTGGAGCTGCTGCTGGAGCTGGTCGTGGCTGTCGTCCTGGTCCATCTCTGTGTCCGAGTCCTCCGAGGGGACTTGGCCCTGGGGATCGCGGTAGTTGCCGAACGGAGTCTGTGGCGTACGGGCGTTGTGGGTAGCGGAAGAGGAGAACGGCGTACGCTGCGGAGTTTGAAGCGCAACCGGAGGAGCGCGCTGGGGGGTCTGGAGGACTGATGGCGGAGCGCGTTGTGGAGTCTGAGGGACCCCTGGTGGAGCGCGTTGTGGGGTCTGGAGGACCGCTGGCGGAGGAGGAGAGGACTGCGGAGCAGTTAGACCGTTCAGCTGCGCGTGTGCGCGCTCGTCGCGGTAGAAATATCCGTCAGCGTTGTTCACGTAGCGCTGCTCCATCTCCGGGTGCTTGAGGTCGTAGTAGGTCGGCGCATTGAACGCGAACTCGTCGTCGGGCACGTGCTGCTCTTCTTCGTCGTCGTCCTCCATGGTCGTATCTAACTCATTCGGATGCACGGGCTGCTGGCCCACAGGCGACGGCGTGTGGTATGCGTGGGTAGGGAACGCAGCGGGGGATGCGTGGTGCGCGGGGGTGGACGCCATGGCGGAGAGCGGAGGCGGAGGAGGGGAGCGGAGGAATGGCTGCCTTTCCCTTTCTCCTCAAGATGGTGAGTTTGCTGGTGGAACTCGAAGCGATAGACCGAGAAGAAAGACCCGGGTCCACGTCCTCTGCCTTTTCAAAATTTGAACCGTTTGACCAGAGCGAAACAGGCCGGCGGGTCAACACGTCGACTTGACCCGCGAAGCGCAAAGAGTGATGGTCAGGTAGTGTCACCTCTACGTTTTCATATATGTTGAAGGTTCACCCAACAACAGTCACAAATATCCACTCTCAAAGGTAAGTTTGCTGAATCTGCTCACCCATCCTATTTCAGTGGGCCATCAATCCCGTCCCTGTTACTCCTACTGACTTAGCATTATCGGCGTGTTCCAAAACACGGATGGTCATTCATTCGCACTGCAACAACGACCACAGATCGCCATTTGATCCGCTGGAATCGAAGAGCTCTCCATCTCCATGTCGGTGCTCCTCTCTCGCGCCGCCGTGCGCCTCACGCGTCCTCAGTTGCGCTCACTGGTGCGTGCGTATCTCGTCTCCCGTCTCTATGTATCTGCGTGTCTAACGCGTCCTGTAGCACATCATCCGCCGCGTGGGCGAGCCAGAGACCATCGAGTGTCGGTACTTTTTCGAGGACTCGCAGGGCCGCCAGCAGTCTCCGTGGCACCACATCCCGCTCTTCTCCGAGGCGCTGGACGTGTCGCTGCGCCACCCGCAGGAGGCCGGCAACAACATCTTCCACTTTGTGAACGAGATCCCCAAGGGCGCGCGCGCTAAGCTCGAGATCGCCGGCAAGGAAGAGTTCAACCCGATCAAGCAGGACGTCAAGAACGGCAAGCCGCGCTTCTACCACTTCGACTCGCTGGTCAACTACGGCTGCCTGCCGCAGACGTGGGAAGACCCAGAGCACGTGGACGAGCACACCAAGTACGGCGGCGACAACGACCCCATTGACGTCGTGGAGATCGGCAGCCGCGTGGCCGCTGTGGGCGAAGTGTACCCGGTCAAAGTGCTCGGCGTGCTGGGCATGATCGACGACGGAGAGACGGACTGGAAGGTCATCGCCATCAACGTGAACGACCCGCTGGCGCCGCTGCTCAATGACATCGAGGGCCTGGCCAAGACGCCGCTCCGCGATGTCGTGTCGGAGATCCACCACTGGTTCCGCGACTACAAGATCCCGGACGGCAAGAAACCGAGCCAGTTCGCGTTCGACGGCAAACCCATGCCGCGCGACTTCGCCGTGGACGTGATCCAGCAGACCCACGAGAGCTGGAAGCACCTCGTGGGCAACACGCTCACCGCGCCGACAAAGCTCTGGACGGGTCACAAGTAAAACAACAGCAGCGAAACAGACCAGAGCTCTGAGATGCGTTCGGTTAAATATATGGAATTGCTACTGCTGCTGCTACGGGTCGCACGGACTGTAGGATAGCCTCAGGTGGAGAGATGGAGAAAGCTAGCTCTACGACCGCTCGAAACGCCCTGGCGCCGACAAGCGATTTGTGGGGCTGGTGCTTCCCATCATCAGTTGTGACAGTCGTTCCGCGAGTTCCTGTTCACGACGCTGTCGGTCCTGTCGTTCCACGTATCGTGACGTGATGCGTGGGATGCTGGAGCCTGCAGAGGCTGGGAGATCCGGGTACGATCGTCGTGGCGTGCCGAAGGATCGACGTGGAGTGCCGTTGTGGGTGCCCTGACCGTAGCCGCTGGAAGCTAAGAGCGTAGCTTCGTCCATGATATCACTCAAGCGGAGACCGTCGAGCTCGCCGATCAGTTCGTTGGGTGGGAGAATCAAGTCGGATGGCGGAACGATCGTGCGGCTGAACTGGTGTGATGAGTACTGCTGCTGGGGCATCGTGAAGGTGCGATTCAGCGGCTGGCGCAGCGCAGCAGCATACGGGGACGAGAGCAACTCAGCGCTGGGATCACTCACACGCTCGCACCGATGATCAGACAATCTGTCTTCATGGCCGTCGTCTGCCTGGTTCGAGTCGACGGTTGATCCGCGTGGAGACGAAACGCCTTCGTCGTCTCCCTCGCCTCCCCACTTCCACTTCTTCTTTGACTTCAGCGTGAGAATCGTGCGGCCAATCTTGACATGGGACGTTTTATTCCAATCCAACTCGAGTGGTTTGCTCAGGAAGAGCATCGTGCCGTTGGAACTCGCTGCGTCGAACATGTAGAAGTTGTTCTGTGAAGGAAAAAACGACGTGAGCAACTCATACAAATCACTTGATGTGGACGAGGCCAACGTACATCTTCAAACTTGACCTTGGCGTGCAGTTGGGACACTGTGCGGTATCGCAGCGTCATGTTGTTGGTCGTCGAGCGGCCGATGGTCAAATACTGCTGTCCGCGAGGGATACTACAAAGAGGAAATCAAGCACATCAGTCTCCGGCCATGTATAACTCCTCACAGGGGTAGCAATACTCACTTGGCGAAGCTGAGCTGGAAGCGTGTGTTCGTGAGCGTCGTCGAGCGGCTTCGTGCTTCGTGTTGCGTCACGACAGCGAACGTCACGTACGGAGGCGCCAGCTTCTTGGCCATGAGCGACACAATACGGCCGTCGTCTAGCTTCACACTGGTCAGGTACGTCGCTTTACAGATACTGCACACGTCCAGGCCGTCCGTGTTAGTGACGGAACACATCTTGTGGTTCGGGTTCGTGCCGTCGGCGTCCAGGTTGTTGTTCCAGCGCTGGAGACACTCCAGGTGCACGTACTTGGTGTCGCCCTTGCAATTACACGGCGCCACGAGCGGGTTCTCCTCCGGCTCTTCGTCTGTGTCATAGCATATGTAGCAGAACCGCTTCTCCTTGGAGTTTGACAACGCCTCCTTGTTCTTGGCGCGTTGCGTCTTCTTGCGACTCGCTCCGCCGTGCTCGTCGTTGTTGTCACCACACTCTCCGTCCTCTCCAGCGTCCTCCTCGTCCGCGTCGTCGTCCGCTGAGCGTTTGACACCGTCCTCCTCCGACTCGCCCTCATCCGATGTCTCTCCGGACCGCAGCTTCTGTTGCCGCCGCTCTCTCGCTCCATTGGCGCGGTTGTTACTCCGCTCGTCCTCCCCGTCTTCCTCCTCCTCCTCTTCCTCCTCTTCACACTCGTCATCGTTGTGCTGGTTGCTTCGCCCATTGGAGCCGTCGGTCGGGCGGAACGTCTGCTGCAGCGGCAGACTAAGATAGTTTTCCTTGATGTACTGGTACTCTTCATCCGTGAGCGCCTCCAGATTCGCTTCACTTGGGCCGCGATTGAGCTCACACACCACGAGCCCCACAGATCCAATGCGCAGCAAATCGCCGATCTGCAAAGCATGCGGGATGATCGGATACTTCTTACTGCCCAGCACGCGGCACACGCCCGTGTGACCCGAGAACCGCTCGATCGACGAGCCGCACACGTACTTGCCCAGCGCCGCGTCGTACTTGATCGCGAGCGTCGTCGCGCGCGTATCGTTCAGCACACAGTCCTTCATCAACTGCTGCGGTGCCGCACCATAACTTTCCCTACGCTGGAGCTCTGGCGGGTGCCGGAAATCGCCCTCTGTGAGATCCGCTTCGCCATCCCCAAGACTGTCGTTCTGGTGCGAGCCGGCCATCGCTGCCGCTGACGACGAGGAAGAGTTAGAAGAAGCCGGTGGCTCGTACACGCCACTGGGCGTGGAGATCGCGGACGCGTAGTACGGGAACAGTCCGCGCTGCGGCCCGTGGAGGATCGCGCCGTTCTCCTCCACCACGAACTCGAGCTTGGGCAGCGTGCGCCGCGCGCGCGTCGTGCTCACGCGCACGCCATTGGCGTCGGTGGTCGTGCGCACCTCGCCGGGCGTTGTGGTCTCCGCCTTCACCTCCACGCGCTTGACGCTGCGGAAGCCCATGGCGGCCTTCGCGCGCAGCATGTTCGCGACTTGTAATTTACTTTCTGGGGTTTCTTTTCGGGGGAAACGCTGGTCGTCGTCCAGAGTCCAGAGTCGCACTCGTCCAGTGTCCAGAGTCGAGAGGTGGAGAAATCTTGCGTCAGGGCGGCGCGAGAGAACGAAGGAACGCGAGAACGCTGCCGTTATTAGGGGACCGGACCGGACACTGTACGTACTGCCGCCTGAGAAGAAACGCCCACCGACGTGCTGTTTCTTGGGATGGATCGGAATAAATCGGGGTGGCTAATTGCCACGAGCGGATTGATCGGATAGTCTCTGGCGGGCGATCAATTAGACGCCGATCGCTGGGATGGTCGTTCGGCGTGTGGATGTGTGCGGTGGTGAACTGTATGCGCCACTTCCAGAGAGCACTCGTCGGGATTCGGCTGGGCGGATGAAAAGGTGATGTTGACGCCAGGCGCACAATTTACAAAAATGCGCTTCGCTGTTTGGTCGCCGCGTTGTGGTTGGGTTTCTTTCTTTTCTTCCCGTTTTCTGTATTTTTTCTCGTCCAGACTCGATCGCCATGATGTCAACTGGACGACAACTCCACTCGCCGATCTTTCCTGACAGGTCGGTAAAATTCACAAATCTTCAACGGCCGATTGCTTCTTTCCTCCCCCACAGTGTGCCACAGACTTGGAATCAGAGGTCTGGTTCAACGGCAAGTGCCGTTTCGTTACGTTTAGGGTTGGGATATAGCTTTCATAGGGGTAGGTTTCTCAGAAATGGTGTAGTCCACGCTAAAATCGATATCACACACACTCTGACACAGAGTGATGTTTTGTGTACCCATTTGGGCATTCGCCGCCAGGAATAGCTAGCTGCCCACACGCAAATGAATATGGCGATGCCTCGCTGATGTTTCGGCACACATCTCCGGTCTATTCTACCACAGCACCAATATGCAACGACAAGCGAAAGGCATCGATCCGGATCTGTTCGCGCCTGGAGGCGGCGGCTACACGCATGGACCCGGCCCAGCGTACAGTGCTACCAGTGCGTTTGGTGGTCCCAACAAGACCGCCATGTATCGGGAGCCTGGGTATACATCAGCGTATGGAGGCCATTCCAACCAGCATGGAGCACCAGTGACGCAGGCGACGCTAGAGCTGGAGCACGTGAGTGGATACACAGGCAAGGGCCGGTCGACGCTGCACGCGCACCCGACGGACGCCGAGAGCTACGTCACATGGTCAGTTGCTATGTGGATCTTTGGTTGTGCAGGAGATGATGAAGCTGACAGTACGTTGCTGTAGCATGGGCGCTGCGGTGGTGATCGGCAACATCCATGAGACCCACAACCAGGAGCTACTGCGTGGCCATGAGGAGGAGATCAATGCAATGAGCATGTCCAACAATGGCACGTTGCTGGCATCGGCCCAAATCGCATCACGCAGGCACCAGGTACGCTAGGAACGTCCACTCTCACCTCACCAACATCGCCTCTGACTATTAACGCTGTTGTATGAACACAGGAGCAAGGTGCAGCGATTATCGTGTGGGATCTTGCGAACCGCCAAGAGCTCTACCGGCTCAGTGGCTTCCAGAAGTCGGTCATCCAAATGGCATTCTCCCCTGACGACCACTTTCTCGTGGCGTCTTCCGAGGACTGCCGCGTCATCCTATGGGATATGCGCGTACGTAGGCTACCGTCGTGGACTTTTCCCAAAGCCACGACCAGCTAACGCTTGGCTTTGTGTAATTCTTGGAAACAGACATCGGAACTCGTGCTGTCCAAGTCGTTCCCAACGCCCGTCACCATTTTGAACTGGGGCAAGATGGAGGAAAAGTGTCGGCGTCCCAAGTACGCGCTCACGTTCGCGTACGCGAGCCAGCTACTCATGGGCGAGCTGGCGTACGACATCGGCTGTATGCAGTACCGCCTCGAAGTCGGCACGTTCTCGATGCCCAACATCGGCCTCGCACGCAGCTACTTGTGCGCGACGATGACCGCGTCCAAGATGGATCTGCTGGCAGGAACGATCGCCGGAGAGCTTGTCGTGTTCAACACCGAGGCGCAGACGTATCGCAATGCGGTCCCCGTCTCCCGCAACGGCGTCCACAGTGTCGTTGCGTGTCGAGCCACAGGCTATCTGTACGTCGGTGCTGGCGACGGCGTGCTCAAGAAGCTCATCGGACGCGACTCGGACTGGAATCTCGTCGGCCAAGTGCAGCTCGTGGGTGGCGTCACCAGTCTTTCTGTCTCTCCCGACGGAGCCCAGGTCTTTGCAGGGACCTCAGCTGGTAAAATGTATCACATCGTCGCCAATACACTCGCGCCGAGTGAGCTAGCGAGCAGCCACCTTGGCTCCGTGACGGCCTGTGGCTTTGTGGAGTCGTCCAGCGAAAACTTTGCGACTATCTCAGTCGACGGAAGCATGCGTGTGTGGGATCTATCGACGTACAAGCTCAAGTGCATGGCAACGGAGACCGTGGGTGGACTCAGCTTGGCGTTCACGAAGAAGCAGTCGCCTGCGTTGATCATTTCCGGGTGGGCGGATGGCTGGGTGCGTGCCTATGACGCGTCCACTGCCCAGAAAAAGTGGCACATTGCCAACGCCCATCGTGGTGAAGTCACGAGCGTGGCGACCAGCGCGCTGTACATCGTCAGTGGCTCTGCTGACGGCGCGGTGAACGTGTGGTCGACGCAGACGCACGAGCTGGTGCTTCAGTTCCACGAGCACAAGCGTGGCGTCTCGCAAGTGCTCGTCGACATTGGCAAACCACACTGGGTCCATTCGTGTGGCCTTGACCGAGCGATCTTCATCTACGATCTCAAGAGTGAGCGGCGCATCATGGCCCAGCAAGTGAAAGAAGGCGGGTTCCACGCGATCACACAGCGTCTGGATAGCGAGACCGAGATCATCAGCGCGGGCTCCGATGGGCGACTGCACGTCTGGGACTGCGATATCATCGAACCGGTGCAATGTCTGGACGCGAGCCTCGCGCGGATGTGTGCTGTGGCGGTGTCTCCGTCGGGCCGGTACTTGGCTGCGTGTGGCGACGACTGTGAGGTCAAGATCTTCGATCTGCAGACGATGGCGCTGGTCACGTCGGTCTTGGGCCACTCGGATACAGTCAACAGCGTGAGCTGGAGTCCAGATGAAAGGCAGCTCGTGTCGGTCGGCGTGGACTCGTGTGTCTGCGTCTGGAACTTCTACACAGAATAGACAAACTAACCAAATAAAATCAACGCACCACTGTATGAACCTGAACCCACTCCAAAGCAAAACTCCACTCTCTACGAACTCATTGATGGGCCGGTGGGGAAGAACGCGTTCACGTTGGCGTCTTCACTGGCGTCGTCCATGGTCTGGTCGCCGTTCTGGTCGAACACGTCGTCCAGCGCGAGGCGCACCTTAGGCTTTCGCTTGTAAGTGTAGCCGATGAACTTGCTGTTGAACGTGAGCGGCTTTCCGTCTGGACCAAAGGCGGCCGGCATTCCCTGTGGTGCGGGAGCGAGACCGCCCTGGCCCTGGGTGCCAGTGTATCCGCCCTCGTGCGGCGCAGGCGGCAGCTCACACGACTCTGGGAACTCATCGAAGTTGGACGTGAATTGCTTCACCAGCGACTGGTAGTACACTGGATCCTGCTGCGGGTCGAGCGTCTGCAACTGGCGAAGCGTCTCATCGAACTCGGCTCCTCCTCCGGGCGGAATGTACGGGAACTGCATCGCGCGCAGACGCGTCCAGTCGAGGCCCTGAAACCACGGATGCTGCTTGATCTCCTCGACCGAGTTTGTGCCCAGGCGGTTCTCCGCGTTGCACACGAGGCGGCGAATGAAGTCCATGCACTCGGCACTGAGCGCACCTCGCACCTCTGGGGGGAATCCGAACGTCTGACGCCAGTGAATGATCTTGCGGCACGTCTGCATCGGCTCGTCGGCGTAGAACGGCGTGTAGCCCACGAGACACTCGTACAAGATCACACCAAGCGACCACCAGTCGCACTCCTTGCCGTACCCCTTCTGCGCGAGCACTTCCGGTGCGATGTAGTCGGGCGTGCCCACGGTGCTGAACGCCACTTGGCGGTTGCGCGCGTACGGCCGCGTGCGCGTGGCGTCCGGTCCCGTGCTCTCCATCGTCGTGGCTGCGTCCCCATTCGCCGAGTGCTGCGTCAGCGGCAGCAGATCACCACGCGCGTTCTCCACCTTCTTACACAGCCCCATATCCGTGAGCTTGAGGTGGCCGTGGGCGTCCATCAGCACGTTGTCGGGCTTCATATCGCGATGGATATACCCGAGCTTGTGCACGGCCTCAATCGCCATGATCATCTCCGCTGCGTACAGCCGCGTGGTCTCTTCACTGAGCGTGTCCTGCTTCATGAGCAGGCCCATGAGATCTCCTCCGGGCAGATACTCCATGACCATGTACAGCCGGTGCTCGTCCTGGAACGAGTAGTGCAGCGTCACGAGCCACTCGTTCTCGTGGTCCGCCAGCGCCAGGATGTCTCGCTCCGCGCGCACGTGGCCCACCTGGTTCTTGAGCACCATGGCGCTCTTGAGCATGCTCTTGAACGCGAACACCTCGCCCGAGTCCTTCTTGCGCACAAGCCGCACTTCGCCGAACGCGCCGCGGCCGATCACCGCCAATGGGAGGAAGTCGTGGACCGTGAGCCGCTGGCGCTGGTGGCGCATGCTCTGGAGCTCCTGCTGCCGCAGCTCCTGGCGGTACTGCTCTTTCTTGCGCTCGGTGAGCCGCATGGCGTCCATCTGCTCCTCCAAGTGGCTGCGGCGCTCACGCGTCTCCTCGCGATCCTTCTTCATCAGTGCGTACTTCTGCTCCAGATACAGCTTCGTGGCCTTGGCCTTCTCGCGCGTCGAGCTCGAGATCATCGTGCTCACCTTCCTTGCTTGTTGAGTGAGGAGCTCTTCGCTTCTGTGACGCGGGACTCGAGACTGACACCAGCTAGTCACTGAAACGGGGTGAGAGAATAGTGCCTCATGAGTGCCTCATGAGAATTGAGTGAGTTTCCCCAGAATAGAGCGCTGTTGATGTCGGGGTG